>JAOVYX010004394.1:0-10276 GCA_035668315.1 Drosera spatulata
CTTGACTCTCGATAAGGATTTTCAAGAAGGGACATCACGTTCGACCTTCCTTACGATAGTTTGAGTAAAGGGGGATTGTAGTAGTGCCGAGCTCGATCTCCAAACACTTTCAGTAAGGCATGACAGAAGACTCGATAGTTCGTAAACCAAGTACAATGTTCATCTTTGGTTGTATTCCATTTATTCACATGTTCCACAGGGTAAATCCCAGATTCGCTTAAGCGCTTTGTTAGGCTCGTGTATGATGATTCTCACTTAGCGTTATTCTTACGTGTTTAGTAAATGTCCATTTCTATACATAAGATCCACGTATCACATATACCCATTTAGTTTATCCCTTCACGACGAATGTGCGCTACGCTTACCAAGGAAATTTATTTATTTATTTATATATATAAATTTTTTACGTACGATGCTTCGGGGCATTCTGTCCTCAAGACAGAGCCCTCTGGCATCCATAGTTTCTCACGGTTTTCAGAATCTCATATTCATCTCAGAATCCAACATATTCAAAGCGATTGAGAGCTCATTGTTTTCACTCCCAACAATAGTTCCTCATTGTTTTCACTCCATTATAAACAAGGTCTCGTGGCTAAACGATTTCATTTCCATCATAAGCAGGGTCTCATGACTAAACGGTTCCGTTTCATCATAAACAAGGTCTCAACAATGCACGAATCGAATCTAGTTCAGGAACGAAAATAAACGTCTCGTACGGGTTAGATTACCTCAAATGTTCGTCTTCCTCGATGTGTTCCTTATCCTCTGCTCCCTGCTGTCCCTGCTGCTGCTGACCGCCGTCAACTAACACGTCAAGCCTCCTACTCCGTCGCTGCTATGCCGTTGTATCTGAAGATGATGATGGTAGTGGTGCGAGGATGGTGGAAGTGTGGCTGGGGTGCTGGTGGTCGGGTGATGTAGAGATGGGAGATGGGAGATAGGAAATGGGAAATGGGAGATGGGAGATGGGGAGATAGGAGAGAAGGTGGGGAGGTAGGTGAGGAAGAGCATTGATGAGCAGGTGGGGCCCGCGTGGACGGATTTTCAAACCGCGTGATTGTGTACAGGGATTCGGTGGAAAAAGGGTGAGTTGGTGGGGCCCACGCGGACAGATTTTTAAACTGCGTGATTGTGTACAGGGATTCGGTGGAAGAAGGGTGAGCTGGTGGGACGCGCGTGGACAGATTTTCAAACCGCGTGATTGTATTTTATTAGCACAAATATGTGTATTATAACGTTACGTTATAACGTTGCACGTACGTTATATTTAACACGTGTATTTGTTAAACATATACGTTACATCAATATAACGTTATGTTTAACGTTACGTATTCGTATTCTTAAATGACGTTATATATATATATTTGTATATTTAATATCAAAATTTCAGAATATTATAACTATAAACACACAATTTTATTTTAAAAAAAGACACAGTTTTGACTCATTGTCACGAAACCAATTATTGAGTTTTTTTACGTAAACCTTCAAGTTACAAGTACTCTTTTCACCCTATACTACTTATGAAATGATTTAGTTCAAACCCATTTATAAAGACAAACTAGTACACATATCTCATAATGATCAATCGGCTCTTTCCAAAATAAGTCATAACATTAATAACATATCTCATGATGACCACTCGACTTATTTTCAAAACAAGTCATAACATTAACAACATCAGATATCATGTCATTCCACATATAGAACGCATCCCCAACATACCAAAAACAACACAAAATGCAAATGCAAAATGTAATTGGGATTTGTGTAACAGTAATAACATTTACTAATTAACAGCAATATAATAAAATGAATTTATGTTTAATAGATTTTTCTTTTAAAAAAATAAAAATTCAAAATCAAAATATTCGCTAAAAAAATAATTATTATGTCAGTCAATTAACAATATCTGTTGTTTGTTTTTCCGGAATATAATTTCTTTTTTTCAAACAAACAAATAAACCGAAAACTCTCCCTCTCACACGCTCACCCATCTGAGTTCTCTCTCTCCTCTCAAAACGGAGGAAAATCTCACGCGCTCAACCCCTCATCGATCGCCGATCACACGAAACCCTAATTTTTCGAAATCAGTAACTCTCTATCGATGATCCAAAACCCTAGCTCGAATCTCTCAATCACTGTATTTCGATTCGACACGTTGAGTCTCCGTGTTTCAATTGATTGATTCGAATGATTGAGGGATTTGATTTGATTTGAGGGATTGATTGATTGATGAGTCGGATTCTGCGATGGCAGAGGATATGTATCCTCTGTTTGCTTTCTCTGTCGATGATCACTCCGATCTTCTTGGTGTCGTATAGATTGAAGAGTCTCACTCCAGGTTAGGGAGCTGTTACTTGTTGAATGAAAGTTTTGGGATTCTGTTTTGTTTTGTTGGATTCAATTTGATTTGATTGGATTGCATTTGTTTTGTTTCAGGGAGAGAGTTCATCGAAGACTTATCCGATATGGTATGTGTTTTGAGAATTTGATCACTCTGTTTGTTTCCGAGGACGGCTAGAAACAATCACTTCTGTGTAGTCATTGGAAGACTTCTTCTCAGTTAGTTTACGATTTAAATGATGAACTGCGAGTTTTGTGAGTGTACAGAGGGAAAAGTGATTACAAAAAGTGACTTTAATAGCATTTCTCTTGTTTTGGTTTTGGTTACTGTCTTTTTCAATCGTGGTAAAAGTGTTTGACAATCCCTTTCTGATTGGTTTGGGACATTTTTACTAGATGTTAGTTTAGGATAGTTTTGATGAGCAACTCATGTGAGCTTTGTGGAATTAAATGGACGAAAGAAAATTTCCGAGTAACTGCGCAAAAGTTTCTTTCGGTAGCCTTTCTTGCTTTGTACTTGTTTTAATACTTCTGTTGATGATATTGAAGTGTTCTAAATTGTTTGTTGGGTGATGCAGAAATATAGGGCCGATGTGTTGAAACTCAGTGCAATTGAGCAGGTAATTTGTCTTGTGCTGAGATAAACAAGTATCGAAGAATCAAAACATAACTTGTATTCAATACTCAATCTCAGTCTATGTATCAGTACAATGACTGAATTTATAGACCTTTAAAGAATAATCTAGAATCCTAAAAAATAATCTAAACTAATCTAAATCCTAACAACTTTGATCATTTAAAACCTAAATACTAAAAATAACTAAACCTAAAAATAACCTAAAAAATAATCTTTGAAAAAAATGGATTATTTCCTGCATCAAGGATAAAGGTTGTTTCAGTGTGAAGTTGAACCCATGGTCAATGCATTCTTGACACGAGTGCTTGATTAATGAGTCAACATTGTTGTCTAGATAGTCAATGTTTACGAACTGTATATATTATTCTTATGTTTACTTCTTCCTTTCGTTTGATGGGTTATTGATGTGTGGTTATGATGAATTAGGAAGATATAGATGGTATCAAGGAGCCAAATCAGGAAGTCTACAGAGAGGGGAACTACTCTATTGCAAATCATATTTCAGAAGAAGATACGAAGTCGAAACATTTGGTACTCGCAGGCAAGCAGACTGCTGGGTCTGAAATTAGTGGTGGGTGTCTTGGTCCACATTGGCAACTGAATCATACATACTGCAATTACTCCTAAACTGGTAATCGTGGCTCCGGTGACAGTACTTAATTGTTGTGCCTTGTTTTGTTTCAGGGAAAGATACCGGTGGGAAACAACAAGATAAGCAAGTTCAATCAGAAGAAATTTTTTCATTAGATGGAGGCAAGGTAATTTTTGGAGTGGTTAACTGTCTGGTACTATAACTTTTGCCGAGGTTGTCCTGTCAGATAGCTGGTAAACTTTTCGATGGAGGTGGGGGAAAGAGTGCAAGGTGAACTTTATTTTTGTTGAATTCTAATATTTTGCCCTCGGATAAGATAAGCATCGTTACTAAGTGCTTGCTTGCTGAACAAAGTGTTGATGTTCTAGCATTGTGGTTTTTGCATAATCTCTCTTCTCTCTGCCCCGCTGCATTTTCTTCTGTTGCGAGTTCAGTCCATTATATAGATAAGTGCAGAACTTTACACGTTGGAGATTAATTGTAAATTGTAAAATGTATTCCAAAGTTTGGCAATTTGTATTTGATATAGAGGCGTGGTTTAATCTACCGGGTACATGGTTCTCATAAAAAAGAAGTTTCATGTCAAAACTAAAGGAACACTCCTGATTGTTACTTTTCATTGGTGGGTCTGTCTAATGCTTGCTTTTTTCTTTTTCTTTTTCCTTTTATTTTCTTTTTAGAATAGTCCCTCTAATCTAAAGGTATTGATCAAATTAACCATACAACATAGAAGAATTTGGAGCTGTCCTAAATTCAAATCCTACCATTTCTAATACCTTTGCTAAATACAATTTTGGGTGTTGCCCTTGCTGGCATGCTCTTCCGGTGCCTTGATATTGTATATTCATCAACTTGGTCGTCAGAATTGTCATCAATTTGGCCTTCCTATCCAATGATTTTTTTCGAGCATTTTTCCACCCTGTAGGAGTCTCTGTTGAATCAAACTGTTCGCCATGATCAAAGAGTGAGGAGTCCACAGGTCAAGGGCGTCCAACATAGACAAGAAGCACATGTCCAGAGAAGGAGGCCTTCAGATGAAAAGGTGAAGCAAATGAAAGATCAGTTGGTCAGAGCTAAAGCGTACTTGAGTTTCTCAGTGCCTGCGAGCCACTCCCACTTAGCTAAAGAGTTGAGGCAAAGAACTAAAGAGTTGGAAAGAGCATTAGGTGATGCTAGAAAGGATTCGGAGTTACCAAGAAGGTACTTTTTTCATTGGATTCTCCATGTAGCATATCACTGCAATTTTGGTTGTCATGTATTCATTCCGAAGTGCAATTGTGCATGTTTCTCTTTGCCATGTGGTAAACCGTTCGCTGCTTGTCCTGAATCTTGGCTCTTTCTTCTGTCTCTCCAGAAGAAAAGGTCTTATGTATTACAAAACCAATCCAGGAACACATGAGCATAGTTGTAGGAAAAATTTCCCAATTTACATGTCAGCTTTTCTCATGCACTTGAACCAGATGGTGTTCAGTCACTCAAGATATATAAGTTCCAATGTCCTTGAATTCCATGTTTCTACTGAGTATGATTTTATTGAGATAAAAATAATATAATAGATTTACTATCATCAGTTCGCATTTTTGGAAGAGTTGCTCCTCGACATGATATCAGAGTAGGTGTGACTTTGAGGTTACGAGTTCGAATCCTGCAATCCCAGTTGTTGCTGTGTTTATGGTGTTTGTGTGACACTTGGTTTGTGTTGGGGCAATGCATTGTCCACGCAAAAGCACAAGTGGATTTTCGCGTGGGGGGATTATTGAGATATAAATAATATAATGGATATATTATCATCAGTTCAGACTTTTTGCTAGATTTGGTTTCTCGATAGATTTAACCTTTTGACTTTTTCACTCCGATTGCTTTTGCAGATGTTTTTCTATGGGATAGCTGTGTTTAGGACGATGGCCAATATATTCTAGAATTCTGACATCTAATTTTATTCACAGTGCAGTGCCGAGAATGAGAAATATGGAGGCCACCTTGTCCAAAGCTAGTCGTGTATATCCAGACTGTTCTTCAATGGTTAAAAAGCTTCGTGCAATGACACAGAATGCTGAAGATCAGGTTCAGGCACAAAAGCAGCAGTCCACATTTCTTACTCAGTTGGCTGGAAGGACAACTCCCAAAGGTCTTCACTGCCTTTCGATGAGATTGACTGCAGAGTTCTTCACTCTTGACAAGCAGAAGCTTTCTAATCAACAAAAATACAATGACCCTAAACTTTTTCACGTTGCTGTCTTCTCTGACATTATACTAGCTTCTGCAGTCGTCGTGAACTCTACAGTTTCCAATGCAAAGGTAAACGTCCTTCTTGTGACGATTATGCAGTTATTTTATATTCTGGACATAATATCGGTGTTGCGTTGTTTTCTACCCTTTCTTTTAGTGTCCAGCAAACGGGTAGATAACAGTCATTCTATCCCTTATTCTTGATTAGATTTGGTCTCATGGTTTTTGTTTTTTTGATAAGTTCTTGCATCTTCTACCAACCTTACCATAAATGAATCTATCATTTAGATATGTTTTAACTTGTCAATCGGACTTTTGGGTTCCTTGAGAAGTACACTTGTGGTGTATAATCTAGGTAGCTGAATGTTTATCATAAATTTTGAGAGGGATGACCTATGCTCCAAACCGATAATCGCTTGCCTTCCGCTGAACAAATTCCCATTCATTCGATTCTTTTTTGCCAACTTTCTTGTGCATTACAATGAGAGTTTCAATGAAAAAGACAAATGCCTTGTGCCCTACATTGTTGGCACGACACACATGAACCTTCAATGTCAGAATTAATTACTTTCTTTCTGCGTTCAATAATTTTCTATACAATATAAGCCTTTACCTTCTAGCTTGAAGGTCCTGAGTTGCAAATCTTCCTTTCTGCTGTATTTTTATTCATAAATATAAATTTCTTGAATGAGGTATACATAAAAAGCCTCTTTGCATGGGCTTTGTAGGATACATGATGACATATTTCCCTTGATCTTTCCCTTGATTTAAGAACTCTTCACTGCTGCTTGCTAGGTAGAACAAACTCTTCAGGTAGAACCTATTACTTAAGTTTGTTGTTCATTGGAAAAATAGGATTGCATCTGTGAACGTATTCGTGAACATGCAGTGAACCAATTTTTTATATGCTGACTAATGTATCCCTGTTGTGTTGAAAATGAATTGCCCTCTGTCTGGCTTGCAGGAACCAAAGAAAATTGTGTTCCATGTAATCACAGATTCTTTGAACTTCCCGGCGATGTCGATGTGGTTTATTTTAAATCCTCCTGCAAAAGCTACTGTCCAGGTGCTGAGCATTGACGATTTCCAGTGGTTGCCCAAAGATTATAATTCATTGCTTGAGAAGCAAAAATCACTTGACCCAACATATGGATCGCCATTGAATCATCTCCGTTTTTATTTGCCTGATATCTTCCCTCGTCTAAACAAGATTTTATTCATGGATCATGATGTGGTGGTCCAAAGGGATCTGGGGTGCCTATGGAGTCTAAACATGAAGCAGAAAGTTAATGGAGCTGTCCAGACATGCCAAGAGGGAAAACCCTCGCATCATCGAATGGATACGTACATCAATTTCTCACAGCCCCTAGTGGCTGAGAAATTCGACCCTAATGCGTGTACTTGGGCATTTGGAATGAACTTCTTCGATCTTAAAGAATGGAGGCATCTAAATTTGTCTGGAAAATACCATGATCTCCTAGCAAAGGTAACAAAACCTCCCCATTTTCTGAGTTATTTCATCTCTACCTAGTTCAACTGTCTTTTACTCTTTCTAACATCACCGATGGTCTTTGCTCTTTGGAATTGCATTCCATGAGTGCAGGGTAATGAGACGCCTCTATGTAAGGCAGGAAGCTTGCCTCTCGGATGGCTTGTCTTCTATAATTACACGCTACCTTTGGAGTCGAAATGGCATGTCCTTGGTCTAGGATACGAGTCAGGCATGAGCATGGAGGAGATCGAAGAAGCAGCAGTGATACACTATGATGGAATCATGAAACCTTGGTTGGACATTGGAATAAGGAAATACAAGGGATATTGGAACAAATACCTCGACTTCAACCACCCTTACTTGCAAAGATGCAATATCCACGGATGGTAATAGTAACACTGTGGTTATCTGCATGAGATTTCTGAAGGAAGGTCTACGACCACGTGACAGTGTGATTGGCCCAGATTTATATGCTTTATACTCGGAGCTTTCAACATTCAAAACATTGCATGGAATGGTGGATATCAATGCAAGCACATCGTTTGTGCAACATACGAGGAGAGGGTGATCGCTTGGATGTTATTATCAGCACCATGGCTGTTCCTTCTGTTGCTAATTCGGCGGGGCTATAGAAGTATCGATTGGTCAAAGTTGGTTGATTCTTTCGCTTTTTTCCCCTTCTCATCGTTAATTGCATATCACTAATTCTTTTCGGACAGGACAGTTTTTGGCTTTTTGCCACTATGGGATCAGAGCAATACATAGAAACAATGGCTTCATAGAGTTTTTCAATTAGGTTACACTGATTTGTCCATGCAAAATTGCAATTTTATACATCAATTCTTTCCTCAGATAAGAGAGATAGCTACACTTGATTTGAGAATATATTGTTGGGAAAGTTGGTTATTTTCAGGTTGCTGTATCGTTTTTTCTCTTGTGAGGGTATGTTTCATTAGATTTTAAACGGGTAAACTTTAACTTAATCGGAACGGCCTAATTCTGCTCGCATCTGTGAGGCTCCCTGTCACGGCCCTAACCTGTTGTAAAACCGGTTGATTTTCTCATTAATAAACATCCCAAATCACGTCTATTCACTTATGAACGGATCTAATGGGGTTTGAGACATGAACAAAGGGAATATAACGGTAGAATCCGAAAAATTTCGTAAAATTTAGTTTCACGATAAATAACGTGAATAGGAAATTATCGTACGTTATAATTTATTTTACGGAATTAAAAGATTTATTTAACGATATAATAAGAAAAAAATACAAAATATAGATGAAATGCAACCCTAATATGCAAATACGGAAAAATACGATCTTAATACGAAAATACCGTATTTATATAAAAATGATCTAAACCTAATTTTGACACTTATTTTCCTTTTTGTCAATTTCTACTCCACCTAAATTAACTAATTATCCACTAATTACCCGCTAAATATCCACCAATCATCTACTTAAACTATTTTAATTGGTTTAGTTTTCTATAAATACAAGCTTTCTTCTTCTTAAAAATTTCTTACAAACACAAAACAAAACACTCCTTATCATGTAAGACTAGAGTTAAACAAGAGAAAAGAAAAATGAGAAGTTTAAGGAGAAAAGGAGAAGTTAAGTGGTAAAACGAGTACGCCGTTAATAAGAGAAGACGATCATCTTAATTAGAAATTTGATGAAAAATTATACTCTTTGATAAATTCTGATATTAATATATATTGAATTCTCACATGTGTAGTTTGTAATGAAGTTAATAAATCATGATTCGAACTTGTGAATCTTAAGATATAAATCAAAACGTACGGATATGTCAATCTGTAAAAAATTGATTACAGGGATGCCTTTGTGGCTTGATCTGAAATTATGTAGTACGAGTTAGAAGACAAGCCTTATATTACTAGAAAGATATAAAAGTCTAGTTTCCAAAACAGTTTATAAATAATTATTTGGGATTGTACGTAAAAAGACATGAGTTAATTAGAGAAGTAAGGTCAAACTGTTTGAACTAGTAGAAAATATAAGCTTGAACTAATTAACTGCTATTATCGATAAGGTTTTATGATAGAAACTTTAAATTATTGAAAAGAATATGAAATCTATTTTATGTAAAATTTTACGGAATAATTTTTTGAGTTGTATGCAAAAAGTTATAGATTTAAATACGTCCAAAGATCATTTTGGACAGAATCTGGGATACTCGTTTCAGAGACCGTGACACCCGTTCCAGAATCTGGAATGTTCGTCCCAGGGATCGGGATATCGCCTCAAAACCTTCTGGATCGGGAATGATCGTTTTTTACCCCAAAAAAACTCCGTATATTCACAAATACCTCTAATGACATTCAATATATAAAATCATCATCATTGACAATCAAATAAGTATCAAAGACTTCTATAAACCTTATCATCACCTCATAATATTAATATGACGATTTTTTACGAAATACAAACAAATATGTTTAACTCTATAACACGAACAAACATTTATAAGGAAATGTATTAATATGTGAATCCTAATATGTTATACGAGCTGGAGACGTTGCTTGTTGACACATAAAGGAAAAGTCGAGCGCATGTGTGTGGAAAGTGGTGTAAGAAGGTAACGTTTAGATTTATTGTGTGTGACGAAGCATATTATTATACCGTGAGTATAATAGTATGTATTGGAATCTTTGAACGTAGTCACTGAATGTTATTTAATTAATCAACTTCTTATGCGACGGAATCCGTCGCAGAAATGTTTTACACTCTGCGACGGATCCGTCGCAGATGTTATTGAATTAATCAACTTCCTATGCGACGGAATCCGTCGCAGAAATGCTTTGCACTCTGCGACGGATCCGTCGCAGATGTTATTGAATTAATCAACTTCCTATGCGACGGAACCGTCGCAGAAAGTCATTTTACACTATTTGCTTTTTCGACGGATTGTTTTTTGCGACGGATTTCGTCGCAAAATGTGATTTTTTTTTAAAAAA
>JAOVYX010004395.1:0-10276 GCA_035668315.1 Drosera spatulata
AGTTGAACATGAGGCAACAAAGATGGCTGGAGTTGCTGAAAGACTATGATGTAGATATTCAGTATCATCCAGGAAAGACGAATATGGTGGCTGATGCTTTAAGGAGAAAGGTTCGGGGAACGGAAGGGAACTTGCATATGATGGGGATTACCCAGGATGTGCTAGTTGATGAGTTTCATAAGATGGAGATCGGGGTTTGTGCTAGGACAACAAGTGGAAGACTCTCTGAAATGCAAGTGTGCTTAAACCTCCACGAGGAGATAGCTCAAGCACAATTGATAGCTCAAAAGCTGAGGGAAGAAGCTCAGAAGGGAACAGCAGCGGGGTTTGTGATTCATAAAGACGGATTACTGCGATTTCATAATCGAATTTGTGTACCCAATGATGAGGTGCTGAAAACGAAGATTCTGAAGGAGGCTCACCAAAGCCTTTATTATGTTCATCCAGGGGGTACTAAGATGTACCAAGATCTGCGGAAGTATTATTGGTGGAGCAATATGAAACGGGAGATTGCTGACTTTGTTAGCAAATGTCTGGTCTGTCAGCAAATGAAGATTGAACATCAACGATCGGGTGGATTACTTCGACCGCTGGAGATACCGATATGGAAGTGGGATGCGATATCCATGGATTTCATGGTTGGTCTTCCTAGCATGGTTGGAGGGCTGAACTCCATCTGGGTGATCGTGGATCGCTTGATAAAGTCCGCACATTTCTTACCAGTCAAGAACACATGGAGTGCTGAACGATTGGCTCAGGAGTATATAAGGACTATTGTGCAACTTCATGGAGTTCATAACACAATAGTGTCTGACAGGGACACGAGATTTCAATCTCGGTTCTGGCAGAGTCTGCAAGAAGCTCTTGGTACGCGGTTGAACTTCAGTACTGCCTTTCACCCAGCAACTGATGGTCAAACGAAACGTACAATACTTACTCTGAAAGATATGTTACGAGCGTGTGCTCTCGATTTTCAAGGCTCTTGGGATCATCATTTACCGTTGGTCGAGTTTACATACAACAATAACTACTCTTCTAGTATCAGTATGACGCCATTTGAAGCATTATACAGTCGAAAGTGTAGAGCACCGGTGTATTGGAATGACATTCAAGATGTGATGCAACTAGGATCAGAAATGGTTCAAGAATTAGCTGACAAAGTGAAGCTGATTCAAGGGAGGATGAAAAGGGCTCAAGATCGACAGAAGAGGTACGTCGATGTAAGGTGCAGACCTTTGGAATTTGAGGTCGGTGATCATGTTTTTCTTAAAATACCACCAACAAATGGTGGTAAAATTTGAGTCAAGGCTGTGGGAGATATGGATCAATTAATCCTGCGATTAAATGTAACGGTGATGTTTTTAATTTCAATTCACTCTCTCCTTTTCTTTCCACTCTCCAGTTCGTAATTCCCCGCCTAACCCACTCCCGTCCACGACAACCACCGGACCAAGGGACACCACCTTCCCCACTCCCTTCCACCTACTCCTCTACCCATCTTCATCACCAAAGGAGATCCAAGAAGCAGGCTATCATCTCCCCTTACTCTCCTCTTCACCTCACTCTCTTCTTCCTCTTGTTCTCTTTTCCGTCTTGGTTTCCTTCCATCATTTCTTTGTTTCTTTTTTTTGCTCAAGTAAAACAGTAAGGTGGTAGAGAAGGAAAAGATGCAGGAAGGATCATCATTAGAGAAAGGAGAATAGACCGAGAGAGGGGGACGTGAGCCACAAAATAAGGAAGAGTGAAGTCGAGCTAATCACGTCAAAAGAAAGCAAAACAAGCTCAAATCCGTTTGAACAAGAGGGTGAGCCTTGAATTCTCTATTCATAATCTCTAGCTGATCATTTGTGATCAAAAAACAAAGAAAATAACAAGAAAAAACAGGCCACGGAAAAAGAAACGTGTTATTTGAACCAAAAGACGAGTTATGCTCGTGAGACCCGGAAACATAAGCTTTTATGTATCAAACAAGCCCAAAACTAAACAAACAAGACAAGAACTAAGTAAATGTTATGTTTATGAAGTTTTAGAGCATTTGGGATTGAATTGGTTAGGTAAAAATCAAAAACCAACGAACTAGCCATACGAGTTTCTGGACAGCTTTGATGTTCGATATTAGAATATTTTTTTACCCCAGTTAGAGCCTGATTCAGTAAATGAGTCTTGAAACAACATTGTACAGGACTTCTTGACGTTTTTAATAAATCAAGAATGACTGAATTTGGTTACAAAATAAAGAAGTTATACGCGTTCAAAGTTAGTCCTGAAAAATCTGAAAAACTGTCAGGTCACTGTCTGCAATCCAGTCGCGGCCGCGACAAGACTTGTAGCGGCCGCGATGCCGCATAGCAAGTCTAGGAATTCATTTTTCAACATATTTATGTGCCGTATCAAGCCGTATACCCTCTATGACTATTAAAATACAGTATTTGGACAAGAAAACATAGGAAAATCCGCGTTTTATTGTATAAAAGGCCAAGAATACAAAGTTGAATAAAAGTACGTAGTAGTTTGCGTATTTCTACGATATACGTAAATACGTGGAAATAACGAAATGTATGTAAGAATACATAATAACATAGTAGACGTATTTATGGACGTATAATACACATGAATACATAGAAATAATGAAATATATGAAAGAAATATGTAGTAACGAAAGTATCGTACTTATACTGTTCAGGAATTGAGACGTAAACTATTTTTTTTTTTTTTTGGTATAAAGTAAACAACCCGAGACTCACATACAGGGTAACGTTTAGATTCTCGGTTTGGATGGCGATACATGTTAATATACTAGTTGTATATTAACGCATGATGGATAGTTTTGCCTTATGCGCTGTGTTATGTTGTGCTGTGTTATGTTTGCATTTCCATGTCATTGTATGATCATATGGTAGTAATTGTAGCTTATCGTAGTTCATGATAACCTAACCCTGATAGTCGTAATGTTAGGGTTTGGGTAAGTTTTTCTCCATTAACCCCGTACGTTATATGATTATGATAAAGACAAGTGTTAGGTTTACAAAGTTTGAAATACGATAATGGATAAAGGTTAGAGTTAATACAAATTAATCCTACAAATGATGTCATGTTAAAGATGAACATGCAAAATGGAAATGAGTTCATGAGTAGTTACACAGTGGCTTGGTGAAGATGTCATGTTAAACTGTACAGGGATGAGTAGTTACAACTAATCATCTTATATGCGTAGACAACCCTGTGAGGTTGTAAGGTTGTGGGATATCTCGCTGCAAGAGACCCTTGGAAGTCGTTACAGGTTGATCCCCTATTTCGAGTGACCCCGGACTTTAAATTTTTAGAAGAAGCTATGGATTTACATGTTTAGCCAAGGTCACAATGTTAACAAGAGGGTATCTGTGATCTATCATGTATGTTAATTGTGTGACAGATTTTGTTGTGGTTTCAGGACAGATTGACTCTCTTTCTTTCCTTTTTGTACTTCCTCTGAAAAGGGGCCAGCACGTTACTAAGCTCGTATACCTCACGACGTTGTTTTTCTTCCATTTCTTGATTTCCATCTTTTCAGGTGCAAGACTTGAGGAAGGATTTTGATTAAGCTATGTTCCTATTTGTAATATTAATGCTTGGGACAACATTTCTAAGTTTCTACTGCTTTAATATGTAATAAATAAGTAAACTTGTGAATCTAGTTTGATAATGTTTTAAGTGTATTTCCATTTGGATTTATTCTAAACCAAGTTAAGCTAGATGGCCTAGCTAAGGTTTGTAGGACCTAAGCGACGGTAATGCCATGTGGGTTTTCAGCAAAGGACATGAAAATCGGGGCGTTACACATCCGATTAAATTTATAGTGGACCCCATCCGGTATTCTTTACTGCGGAAGCCATGGCTTTCGGTATTATTTTTCTCGGAAGACTGTCAATTATCAGACACGTGTCAATACATCCGGTGAAATTTATAGTGGATCACAGGTTTTAACTAATCAAAACTGCACACGTATTAGTATTTTATATGTTTCAGATCTGGAATTGATGTTCAACCAATTACATTTGTCCAAGTGTCAATCTACTGAAAAACGCGAATAGGAAAAATTTGTACTTCATCCACTCAGTTCATACTTTCGGATTATTTTAACTTCACAAAAATTTCTCATGTAGTCACATTTTGATTACGATTTCGAACATGAAGAAGTCTTTGCTTCCAATGAGTTGATCCAAAGCGATGAATATGAGGAATATGAGAATTCAGTGCCCTTTGAAGGTAAAACGTTCAACACGTTACAAGAAGCGGAGGCTTTTCATAAAGGTTTTGCAAAAAGCACGGGATTCCAAGTGAATATCACGACCAGTAGAAAACACACACGTTGAGAAGATTAATGTTCTCGGATGTTCACTTGTCAATTGTCGGGGAAACCAATAGAAAGCAGTGAGCTAAAGCTGAAGGAAAAAATCAGAAAAAAAGATCGTATACAACGTACGGGTTGTAAAGCGAGAATGTTCGTCGTCCATCGTTCGGCGGAAGGCATTTGGGTCGTTACAAGGTATGAAGATGGTCATAATCATCCTCTAGTTTCTCCCAGCAAAGTGAATCTTATGTCCACAAGAGAGAACATCACTCCAGTTACGAGATCTTTGATATCTCTTGTGGATGAATCGGGAATCGGGGCGAGCAGAATGATGAACGTGCTTTCGGTACAGGCCGGAGGCATCACAAATGTCAGGTTTTCTGAGAGAGATGTTCGTAATGAGTTTCGCATTTTGAGAAATGTTGGAGATGATAGTATCGGGGATGCACAGACTATAGTGAACTATTTGAAGAAGCTCAATGGCGATGGAATGGGCAACTTTTTCTATCGTTACAAGACCGACTCGGAGAACTGAATCGACATAATTGTTTGGGTTGACTCCAAATCTCGGATGGCTTACGAATGTTTTTCGTGCCGTTCACCGGAGTGAATCATCATTATCATTCGATCCTATTCGGTTTTGCACTTTTGAGAGACAAAAATCGAAGAAACGTTCAAATGGGTGTTAAGTACTTGGTTGGAAGCAATAAAGAACAAAGCACTTCCCAAGACAATCATCACGGATCAAGATAGGGCGATGGGCAATAAGATCGCTATGGGTTTTTTCAGACACTCATCATGCATTGTGCTCTTGGCACCTCGGTTCGAAATATCCAGAGAAGCTACATCATGTTTATTCGCGTCATCCGGACACGTTCAAAAGTGATTTTCATCTTTGTGTGATGAAATCACTAACAATTGAGGAGTTCGAAGCACGATGGCGACAGCTGCTGATCGACTATGGGTTGACGGACAATGAATGGTTGCATTCTCTGTACATGGTGAAGGAAAAATGGATTCCGACATATTCAAAACGTTTTTTTGCTGCCGGGATGAGCACCACTTCGAGGAGCAAAGGTATGAATCATTTCTTCGATCAATACGTTAACAACTTGACGGCGATGAAAGATTTTATTGTGAGATCTCAAGAAGCGTTGGAGAAATATTATTCTCGGGAATGGAAGGCAGATTATGAAACTACCTACAAGAGTCGTACTATGGTTTTGCACTCATCTTTAGAATCTCACGGTGCAAGGGTGTACACGAAAGAGATCTTTCGTAGATTTCAGATCGAGCTTCAAAAGGCAAATCAGTATGCGTTGCTGAAGGAGTCCACATCTGAAGATGTCGACATGTATAAGTTGACCAATGCCTTTGATCCTCGGGCAGAACATAGGACGTATAGATTGGCTTATCACACGAAGGTTGACCTCATCGCCTGTATTTGTTTGATGTTCGAGCATTCAGGTATGATTTGCCGACACATGTTGCGGTTTCTTGATATCAACTGCAAAACTGAGATTCCCGAGTATCTCATCCTGGATCGTTAGAGAAAATATGAAAATAGGATCGATGGCCAGAGTATCCATATGTCACAAGATGGCGCAATAATGCATTTCATGCGCAATGATGCATGCTTGTTGTCGGCCTTGGTGGAGCGATGGCGGAGTACTACCAATACGTTTCACTTCCCGATTGGTGAGGCGACGATCACCTTAGAGGATGTTGGTTTTATCTTGGGGTTGTTGGTGATAGGGAGACCTATTACTTGGTCAATCGAGAAAGGTAGTTCACGGCAGACGGGTATGAGAGAGTTTGGTGCTCGGTTCGATAAGAAGGGGCTTACTCGTGGTGGATTTAAGTTGGCGTGGTTACGAGACATATTTGGTACTCCACCCGTGGATGCAGACGACGAGACGCTTTGGATCCACCACAAAGCGTTTCTTCTCTATGTGATTAGAGCTATTTTCTTCCCCACAACGAACAAGAATACGGTGCATCATCGTTATCTTCGATTCCTATCCGACATGACTGAGGTCGTGTCTTGGGCATGGGGGCTGTAGTTTTGGCACATCTATTTAGGGCATTGCATTTTCCCTCGCGCAAAACTTGTGCTTCTGTTCCGAGACGCCTAACATTGTTACAGGTAAAAATCTCTTATTTCATTTCATTGAAATTGTCTTATCGAATTCGTCATGTCTTAAATTCTTTTTTTTGTACGTAGGTGTGGTCGTACGAGCGGATTTTCATCAGACGACCTATTCCGATTCGTAAAACGAATAATGATTTGTCCCGAATCAAGCGATGGCGGATCGAGAAGATCGTCAAGAAGGATGGAGAGAAGACTCCAAGGAGGCAGTCTCGAAGGAACAACCCGCATCACCATCTCGTTTTTTATCGTGGGGGAGTTCGATAGGATACAGGTATATACTTGAAAGTTTTGAGTTTAAGACGCATCACCGAATACTGTACGATTTTTATTTTTTATCGAAAGCCTAAAACCTAATAGCCTCCTTACGTAATGCAGAACATTGAGTTCACTTGGAGGCCATACGCGCAATTTGATTATATGTTTAACGAGGACATCTTCATGGTTGTCAACGTCGTAGCTGGGATGGCTTATACTCCGCTGATACTTGGGCCGATCGTGGAGTATCAAATGCCTAATAGAGTCATGTGGTAATTTTTTGAATGCTTCCAAGGCATTCCTACCCCTCCTGCGGATATAAGGGCCCTGAGACAGTCGCTCCACACGGACCCGAGAGATAAGTTTTGACAGGTAGATGCGGCGGCACTAAGATCGGATCACTTGATTCTTTGGGATGATTTGCAGGCATCATTAGATGCTGT
Source organism: Drosera spatulata (assembly GCA_035668315.1). NCBI lineage: Eukaryota > Viridiplantae > Streptophyta > Magnoliopsida > Caryophyllales > Droseraceae > Drosera > Drosera spatulata. The sequence goes on from JAOVYX010004395.1 coordinate 7,181, forward strand.
TGTTGCATCTACGATCGACGTCTTACCGTTGGAGGATTATTTTTCATGGTATAGACGCATCACTGGATTGCGTATTCATCCACCAAACCCCAAGCCCGGACCAGTGTACGAGCCTCGCTCCTTACTTGATCAGTACTGGGCTCTTTCCATCGTAAGTACCTTTTTCTTATTTTTTTTCTTTAATATTTAATTGTTTTTCAACTTGTATTGAATAATTTCAATATATTTTTAGATTACGAGCCATCGACATTTCGTCGACAACATTAGGGAGGCGCAGGTCACCCTTCCTGACCATATCGTGGCTCTACTTCTGCCGATGGATGCACAGTACGAGGCTTTTATGGCCTCGATTCTTGGGAGGAAAAGAAAGGACGCAGGACCTGACGATGTTGGGCAGAACATCCCTCCTACTCAGAGCCAGCTCACATCTGTCGCGGTGCCACAGCATTCATCGCACAGGAAGTCTTTCGGCAGCGACGAGCCAATTCTCCGGACCAATCCCACGACGACTACAGATTGGTCATACAGGGCTGAGTATCTGGTTCCCTAGCCGTCAATGTCATTACCTGAGGGTCCCCCGCTTTCATTGGTTACCGAGTGGATACCCCCGACAGCATCCCTAGCAGAGCTCCTAACAACTTCTCCAGCTCCTGCTCCCATTGTCCCTGGAGTTGTTGACTTCGTGCCAGTGTATCGTGGGCCTAAGGGCCATCCAATGAAGAAGATAGCTCCCATAAAACTCGCGAGGGTAATGCAAGACATATTCTATGCTCCATCATCTAGTGATTCTGATTTTCTAGTTACTTTGGAGCAAAGCAGGGGACTTTATGACTTGACACAACGTGCGTTGAAATCACTTGTTCCTGGTGAATGGCTATTTGATGAGGTGATTGACGCATATGCTAGGTTGATGGTCTCGAGACCTTCTTGCCAGAGAAATGGGGTTTATATTATGAGTTGCCTATTTGCCCAAATGTGTTCAAGGGATTTAGGCAATTGGTTTGCGCAAAAGGCGCGAAAAACATCCATGTCGCTTCTCAAGGTCCCTAAAGATGTAAATGCCATTCGATCTAGTCATTTCACATATGTGAGAAGCGAAGGACAAATTCCGATCTATCCAACTTAACTTGTGATGATTCCGATGTGCATCAACTCCCATGTCATCTTATACATGTTCAATCTGGGTAAATGGACTGTGCATCTTCTTGATCCCATGTATGATGATACCGATTGCATCACGGCAGCCCAGATGTATAACGTACAGAGCAAATATGTGGTGAGTTTCTACATGTAATGATCTTCTTTCATTGGTTTTACCTTTACTTCGCTAATTTGGCTCGTTTTGTGGTATGCAGACGGAGTACTTGGCACATCTTCTTCGATCATTGCATCCCGACAAGTTCAGAAAGACTCATGCTCCCAAGTTGTTAGTGGTCAAGGAAAGGCCCAAGCAAACTAACAGTAATGATTGCGGGGTGTATGTATTGAAGCACATGGATTACATCATGCAAGGGATCGAAATGGCAGATTCAACATGGACAAAAATGATGCCGACAATTATAGATACAGGATTGCCTATGAATGATTAACTTGTAAGGCTCGAGAGATGCCTCCTCCACAACAAGGACAATCATCAAATGCTTAAATCTTTATTTGTATCTTGAATGTTATGATTCTGTAATGAATGTTTGTTATTTTTGGCTGAGATGTTGTACCCATCGTTTTTTTTTCGCGGGTTTGTTGAAATGTATTCAGGGAGATATTGACAATAATACAAACATTGTTTGTTCTGTTGGACTGTCTATTCGGAAAAAAAAAACCCGGGAAGGCCTTATTGCTGGACCATCCATCCGAAAAAAAGAACCTCGGAAGGACTTATTGCTGGACTGCTAATCCGGGAAAAAGAACCCCGGAAGGAGTGAAATACTTTTTTTTTTATCCGTTGTAATTTATACCGGATAGGAATGAATTGGTAAATTCACTTTGTGGGAAATCCGTTTTAATTTTCCTCGATTTTCGGGGATCTTTTTACTGGAAGAGGATGCCTTTACTTTTAATCCAGTCGTTCATTTTTCAAATGGACAGCTGGCCTTTGTTGGTTGTGTAAGGTTACGCAGCCAACGTATGCCATATATCATCACCCATATATATATATGTCGTGCTTGATCAAACTCTTAGTGATTTTAGAGTCGTGTCGTGGTACAAATAGGTTCATGAATTAACCTCAGTTTTCCCTCAGCTTGATTTCACTGGAGTCCTGATCTTTTCTCTGTAAGACATCTTTGATCAAAAGAAACATGCTTTTTCCTAATATGTATAAACCAAACGTTAGATCTAATTTCAACTTTGAGAAGACATTTCGTATGTTGGTTTTATCTTCCCAAAAGTTTTGTGCGTTACATGCATTAGCCTGATATGACATGAACGAACACGACAACATTTCAAAAAGGAACGGGGAACAAACACGTACTAAAAAGCTTTACGTAAATCGCGATCCTCATTGCATCTCTTCGAAGTCGGCAACATAGACTAAAGTTGTTGCATACTACTCCGATTGCTTAGTTGATACTGACATAAGAAATGCTTCTTGATAACTAAAATAATGAAAATATGTTATCATCCATTATTCATGGAAGAGGACAACGAAGGTACGTTGCGGTTTGTGTCATATCGCTTATTGTGGTTCCACTTTTGAATCATTGAGTCATGGAATATTCAAAAGAGATTCAGATACATCTCATATGAAAGCAAACTTATCAGATATGGATGCAATTATTTTTCCATGCTTATTTGAACTGCCCAAAACATTGGGCAAACTAATTGCAAAAATATCTATAGAAACATGGAGCACGTCAAGGGAATATGAGGCTGCAATTAGAGGTGAGCTAAATTGTTCTCAAAACCAAACGTCGACCAAAATCCGGAAGAACCGGATCATCCCGTACCGGTACCGGTCGGAGTTGATTAGGATGGGGAATCAATTTTACAAATATCGGACATTTATACGATTGTAATACCTGAGAAATTTGGGAGTTTTGAGACAAATATATAACGTTACGATTTTTAAAACAAATCGTACCAAAAGGTTATATATTT
>JAOVYX010004396.1:0-10276 GCA_035668315.1 Drosera spatulata
AACCCGGCGGGGGGGGGGGGGGGGGTGGGGGAGAGGAGGGAGGACAAGAGGAGGAGGTTGCCGGAGTGGTGGCCGGTGGGTACGGGGGAGAGTGGTGTGGTGGTGGAGGGGGAGGAGAGGGAGATGATGCGGAGGGCGGCGAATCGATTAGTCAGAGGTTCGAGTGGCTGTGATTCGTTCGTTGTTGGATTTGTGTAGCTTCAATTAGAATTGATAATGCGGATAGATGGTTTTGATCGGATTAGATTGCATATATCTCGCCCTGAGAGTCCTTGTATTGACGGGATCACGGGATTATCTTGGTTGTTGCTTTTAGTGTTGGATATCGAGCGCCCGAATGGTGTTGTGATTCGAATGTACTCTTTTCTGCACGTCGCACTTATGCTGATGATCTAGATATGTCGGATGAAAGGGTCAGATAAGAAACCAAGTGGCTTTATGGCCTTTTGGTTAGTCCAAGCATAAAAAGAAAGCCATCTTTGCTTTCAGTCTATGCAGAAAAAAATCTAATTCCTTAGTACTCGTGTACCTTATGTTACCAACTTATTGCAGGCATAGCTACTAACAAGGATTGTTCTTGGTAGAGAAGGATGGCGGAGAAGGATTGATTTATGAGGGACGGCGTAGTTTTTCAAAAGAAAATATGTTTTTTGGATGCGCGTATTGCCTTGAAACAACAAAGTTTACTAAATTTCGTGGTGAAAGTTTATCGAGTTTCTTCATTGTTGCACACTTGCACTGGAAGCACACAAGGAGCTTTGAGATACATATCAAAACTTCTGCAGATTCTAGTTAGCTCCTGATTTTAATCATTTCAGCTAGACTATGGCAGTGTGCTATATTAAACTTGCCTTGGTGTTACCATTGTAGCTGAAATGTTATAATATTCTCTTTAAACTCCCTCCCTTTCCCACATTTTATGCATTCTTTTACCATCACCAACAACAATCTTCTTGTGTTCGTTTTCAGGTAAATATATTTCCTTCATAACAGTAAATCTCATGGTCTACCTTCCCTCCTCAATCATGTTTAACTACCTGGTTTCCAGCTATATTGGATGATCGAATTGGCGGAAAGGACATTTCCGATGATGACATTATTAGAGTTGAGTGTTGTTGCTGTATATTTTGTCTTTTGAGTTTGCAACCTTACTTCATTGACCAGACTTCTTTTGACCCTTTTTGGTTAGCAGCTACGTGAACTATGTAGGAAATCCGGAGCCAAGGTCTCCTTTGATACAGTTGATGCGCGAGATTCCTTCTATCGCTTGGCTGTTGAATTTGTCTTGAATACGTGTTCCAAGTACGAATTCAGGCTTAGCTAAGATATGTATACATTATAGGTACGGTTTGTTGCACTTATGTGATGTCTAAGTTTTCCAGTGAAACTGATTCTCTTTGTAACTTTGCAGGGTAAATACGTTTAGTCAGTTGGTTGACGAGGACCCTAGGTCATTCTTAGGTGGCCTTGCTGATAATATTGGCCTTTCAAGCAGCCGCGCTTCAGTTATTGTTGCTGCAGTCGTTGCAGCTAGGACACGCCTGTGGTTTTTGCAGGCTTGGGTAATTTCTCCATAACCAATTTCCAATTGTTCTCTCAAACATAGGATTTGGTATCTATCCATTCAATACCTTAAAGGGTCCCTTTACTTTCAGGCTTTAGAGATGCGAGGCAAACATTCTGATGCATTGGAAGAACTATCAAAGATATGCATAGTTCACCAGATATTTCCACCAGAACCATCCTCGGTATGTGTATGCTCTTTGGAAAGTTAATCTTGTGGCACTAGATGATCATGGCTACCCCTCCTGTCACGCGAGTATCTCCTTCGGGAAGAAGGCTGATTGGCCTCTTGGGAAGTCTTTTCACCTGTTGTTCCATATGGAGCTCTGTCCAGGATGACTATCTAAGTTTAAGATATTTGATGAGTTTAACAGATGATGATAAGCTTGTATGCTTCCTGCAACAACAGGGACTATTGCAATTGGCTTTTTTTTCTAGACGTGCAACTCTGAATATCTTTCGTCAAAACAATACGTTTGTAAGTATAAGATCACAAAAAAAAAAAAAAAGTATGTTTATAAGTTTTTTCCCCCCTCTGCAGCCAGAGATGGAACTGGTGGCTCGTGGTTTAGAGAAGCACCTACGATATGAGCAGAGGGAGTTTCTCCTGAAAACTTTAGTTGGGGCTTGTGGCGAAGGCAGCTTCAGGAGTGCTGCAGAGGCTCTTGGACTCGTACGTCCCTTGCTTCTCGAGATTCTAATTTCCTATTTCCCCCTTTATCATCTGTTCTGCAGGTTGTTCTGAAAACTGACATTAGCAATTCCCTCCTTAACTAGGTTCATGATTGATGCCTCACTCCAAATGTTGGGTGTACTAAGCCTGTGAGCATGTTCATTTGGGATTGCAGAATTTCTGAAATAGTGCCTCAAGTTGGTTCTTGGTATGAAATCGCCCCTTTCACGATGGGAAACTAAATTGGTGTTTCACATAGATCGTGTCTTGGATAAGTTATTTCCTTTAGATGGGTGTAGAAAACCACATTATCACCCACAAGTGTTGCATTTTTCTTTCACTCATAGATGGGTTTTGTATTCCTGTATATTGTTGATTAACAATTAGTATGATCATTGGATTAATGTGGTTCTGGTACCTTTTTTTTGTAACTTTGGGATGTGTGGGTATGGGAATGTTTCCCACTGTCGGAATTGCACAACATGTTCGACAGTCGACCCGTCGTGGGATCATTTCTGTTGGAGAGACCTTACAAACGTATCCTTGGTCTTCAAACTGTGATCTCTTCATCTCCTATAATGACCCGGGGCGACTGCTCTAAACAAAGTGAGATTGATTGGTCTCGAATCTGCTATTGTTTCCATGGAGGTCCAAAGACTCTCACATCTCCTCAAAGAAGAAGCCAAGTTTCAGTTCAGGCATCAAAGGCCAAGTCGAACCTTACAAAGTGAGCTGGAATGGATACAAAGCTACCTGAGACCGGATGATGGAATGGGAAAAGGTGACCAGATCTGTAAGTGCAGCCTTGAGCTACAAAGATCTGCCTTATGATATGCAACCGTGCTTTCTTAACCCTCGAGTCTTCCCAAAGGATTGTAAGATCTCGACGAAGGTCTTGTTGCGTCTCACCAGCTTCATCAAAAAGGTCTTGATCAGTTGGTTCTTGACAAGGTGTTGTCGTTGCCAGTCACTCCTGGCCGCCGTGATTCTTTTGTACACCGTGCGTGGTATCGTCGTCCTCCCATGGTTTTCTTCACTTCACCTCACACCATTAAAAGTGTCCTCCCATGGTTTTCTTCACTTCACCTCACACCATTAAAAGTTCAACATATTTCATAATCTTTCTGTCAAAGTCAAATTGTTGGAAAGTGAAGAAATGGAAGGATTATGCCATTGTCAAAACCCAAATGACATAATCAAATTATCTACTCTATGTAGTGTATCACATTCTAACCATGTATGTCTTTCATATGGAATGATCAAATTATCCATTTTCTATATAAAAAAATATAAAAAAATTATCCATATAATGTATCTAACTCAGAGATCCCTTTAAACAGAATTAAACTTTATTTTACTGAAAGCATTACTCCTTTTGTCAAATATATTAACATTGATAATTTAAATTACGTTAGTTACTTAATTTTGTCAAATTGTTGAAATTATTATAAATATAGGGGGACAGACCCGACCAGGATTAACATGACCGATGATAACAATAAACAATGAAAATCCCCTTTCTAGTTCCCCTTACCCAAACCACAATCCACCATTGCTGCACTGCAGCAGAATTCACACGCCCTCGTCAATGGCTCCTCTAGCTCTTCAATCCACACCCCTTCGCCTCATTTCCTCCTTCTCCCCTTCCCACACCCTCCACCGTCATCGCCGGCTGCCGTTCACCGTCTCCGTTTCCTACGTCCCGGTACAGACGCCGGAAACCAAAAAGAGGCTCAATTTGAAGAAGATATTCCATGAAGCGTTCAAGGAGTGTTGGCGGGACGCGCTAGCCATCAAGGACGCTGAGGAGCTCGAGGCCGAGTACGAGGAGGACGAGTATTACGCCCAGTTTGAATCCGAGGAGGTGGGGTGGTTGTAAGGGTTTGGGTTAGGGTACTCCATGATGAGGGGTTTAGGGTTTTGGTGGTGGAGATTACGTTGATGTTAGGGTTTCGGTGATGGTACTGTTGAACTAAAAAACAGTCACATATAAGATGTTAATTGGTTTTGAGATGAAATTAGAGGTTGAGAATACTCCACTCGCATTGGATTGCGGAACCAAAAAAATAGTCATGTATATTATCCGGGGTTATTTCATTGATTGTCAATTGTTTTTTAATAGGTATTTGTGATCTAGGAGAGTGAAGAATTAGGTTTTTATGTAATTTATGCTGACTAGATCATAACGGTTACGATAGTAACCATGACCCTGGTATTTCTGGTCAGGTCAGGGTCTGGGACGACGAGATATATGTGGTATTTGCTCTTGTTGCGGACAATAGTTACGTACTGGTGTCGGGTTGATGATGCGTGATGAAAAGTTCGTTAGTTTAATCAATTCTTTAGGACGAATGGAGTAGACACTTTAGACGAGAATGTCTTGATGGTATGCTCGGTTTTCGACGGAAAGTATATTAATCGGTTTGAGAAGTAGGCTATGCATGATTTTTTTTATGTAGCTCTTTGAAGCGGGAATCTTTGATATTGGGTAGATAAGCGAGTTATTATAATTGCAAACACGTTATCATAAACACTGGTTCATACATGTGTCCTAAGCCTGCAACTTGTATGCTCTACAATTCGATTCGTAAATCATGATTTCATGCTTTAATCTCAAGTATATGCTTTAAATGGGATCATGTTTCCTTCAGGTATTGGTTTCTTTTCAAAAGTTGTTTTCTTTTGTGACGTGGTTGCTTCCTCTATGTCCTAATGTAATGGCCAATGTGAGAAACTAGGGAAGAGGGAAAAACCAGATTGGATTTTTATCATTGTAAAAAGCTGTCACTATGTTCATATGATTGAGAGTTGTCTATTTTATCTCAGGCAAAGGAGTTTGACGTATATGGAGCACCCGTTGAAGAAGATGGGAAACCCAAAGTTTATTCGCCTCTTGGAACCAAGGTGCGCAATCGTTGGGTATTCGATGAGGGTGTGGGTTTGGTGTTGGAGACCAGGAGATGTTTATGTTGGGGTTTGCTTTGTGATTTAGGGTGTGGTGAATGGTACATTGTGATCTAAGAGAGTAACAAGTAGGTTTATGTAACTGTTCATCGTGTAGCTTATGAGCTATGATCGTGGTCTCTATTTTTGTGTATGGACGTATGGTTACAACTATAACAAACCAAGTGTTCCTGTCAGGGTGTTGCTTGAAAAGACAATATGTACAGACTGTTCTCGGTATTTTTGTGTTTGGTTACCCTAAAATGAAAGTTTGGAACTAATTTAGAGGATGAACTCAAGCAAAGGAATAAACAAGATCTAGGAAGATTTAGTGTTTCAGGAACGTATGTCAAATTTGAAAAGACTTTATACAAGCATATTGTTTTTTTGTGGCATGGTCAGTACGCCCATGGCATATCCTGTGCACCTATAGCTTTGGTAGGATACTCAATGCGCCTGTGGTTTCTGTGACGTAATCCTTGCGCATGTGGCCTCCATGACAAACTAAGTGTGTCTGTGGCCTCCTTGGTGGCATACTCAGTGCATGTATCCTTGATGACGATGATGGAAGATGGCGAAGAAGTGGCTGGTGTTTATGGAGACTATAACTTTTGTTGATTGTGGTTGTGATCATTGTAAAGAGCTGCCATTATGTAGATATGATCGATTGTTGTCTATTTTATGTCAGGTAAAAGGGACGGTGTGTAGTGTCATATGGAGCATCCATTGATGTAGAAGGGAAAGCCTTAGCTTATATGCCTCTTGAAGAGACGTCAATTTTCAACTTGAATAGCGTCGAGGAAGCAGGCTTTGTTCCTGGCTTGACCGAGGACTTTGTTATCATCAGTGAAAACCGAGCAGAAGATCTCTTCATCGTGAGCGCACGGGAGATTCATTATCAGCTTGCGTGGGAACGCTGTAGGCAATTGCTAGCTGAGGATGTTACGGTCAAGGGTCTGGTAGGTATTTCTGTATTAGAGTCTCTCCTTTTTACTTTTCAAGATTTCTGTACTTGCGTTTCTAGATTGAAACTCGTGATGTTGAAAGAACGTCATGATTTTGTTCAAGAAAGTTTATGTTTTCTTTGGTTTCTTGGTGACAGGTTGTGGGTGTTAATAAAGGTGGAATAGGGGCAGTGGTGGAGGGCCTTGTCGGGTTTATTCCATTCTCACAGATATCATTTGTTAATCCAGCTTACAACTTCATTTGTTTCTTTTCAGTGTTCTTGTATATATTTTTCTCCTATGATGTTTCCTTGAAATGATGTATGAATACCAGCCAGCTGAAGCTGAACAACTTCTGTACAAGGAGATTCCCCTAAAAATCGTCGAGGTTGATGAAGAGCAATATAAACTTGTTTTAAGTAGCCGGAGAGCCTTGGCTGACACCCAGGCACAACTTGGTATTGGCACAGTTGTCGTTGGAACTGTCCAATCTCTCAAACCATATGGTGCCTTCATTGATGTTGGCGGCATCAATGGCCTTCTTCACGTGAGCCAGATTAGTCATGATCGCATCACTGATATTTCAACTGTACTTCAACCTGGGGACACTTTGAAGGTATGTTCAATAAACTCTTTTCCGAGTATCTAGATGTCACGGTTTTCTTTTTCTTTGTTTTTTCCAAACTTTGACCCTTGAATTTGTAGGTCATGATATTGAGCCATGATCGTGAAAGAGGTCGAGTGAGCCTGTCTACCAAGAAATTGGAGCCTACACCTGGAGACATGATCCGTAATCCAAAGCTTGTTTTCGAGAAGGTGATAACTCTTTCTATTTGCCCAAAACCAATGTTGGTGTTATTTGATCCATGATCCAGAGCCTGTTGTGCACGATATCGTTTGAAGAACGCACAATACCAAAAGCTCACACTTAAGGTAATATGTATTGGGAATATAATTGTCTTAGTATCTCATGCCATTTAGATGTTCTGAATATATGGGGCATTAGGATTTGAAACTCATGACTCTTGATAGAGGCGATCTGTTACCATGCCTCAACTCAGTTATTCCTTCCATGCCCCAACTCGAACATCAGAGAGAGTGTTTCCCGAGGTTTGTTACCATGTCGAGGAACAAAATTATCACCGACATAAAACACATGAATCATAGATGAAATGTGACAATGCCCTGGCTTCTGTATAGTTCATGTCCTAGGGCCCAATGCTTTGAGCACCACTAGAGTCCCGCACTCACTTGAAAATAATGCATGTTTCATTTACTAACAGGCCGAAGAGATGGCTCAGACATTCAGACAGTGGATCGCTCAAGCTGAAGCTATGGCTTGTGCTGACATGCTCAGATTCCAGCCTGAGGTGATAGTTCTTATTACAATTGCGGCTCTTATGATTGGTTCTTTGTTCCTTTGTCTTTTGGCCTCATGGTTTAATCTGAACTCCCTGGCAAGTGCTTCTACTTGGCATTGGCCTCCACTGTCATGCAATAGATTATCCTTGTCAAGCTGGTCGGAGCACAAAGTATTTTATATTACAAGAAGAATTGAGCTGGATGTATAAAAGAACCACTCTGATTTACCCGAAGTTGATAGTGTTTTTGTTTGAGCTGTATACAGGCTGCGGATGCTGAAATGCACATTACATACGCAGATATGTGAATCCACTATTTCATCTCGCTGATCTTGTGCGTGTTTGTGTTTTGGCAGAGTGGTCTGACCTTCAGCTCCGACGGGATACTGGGTTCACTTGGTACAGATTTCCCCGCAGGAGGTCTGGACTTCGGCCAAATTCCTCCTGTTGAAGATCTATAACTATAAGAAATGAGGCGATCTCTTCAAATCTGACTTGGTGTCATTGTGTAAATCTGTGCAGCAGGCATCGTAGTATGCTGTATGTTCTTTATATGTTGTGACATACAATCTTAGTTATTATTGTATGCGACTGTTTGCAATTTGGCCCATATGAGTGCTCAAAGAAACATAGTCAGAGCAGGGATCTTTCTTTGTACATTGCGTTGCATGTTCCTCGCCAACGCAGGGCAATGCAGTTTTGCATATTTACTAACTGGTGATTCTACAGGCCGCAATGATATAACACAACATGATGTCCCAAAGTAAAAGGCGTTGTTCTGAACCAGTTACTGCTAAGTGTTGTTAAAAATGAAAGCTTATGCTCCCTTTATGCTTGTTTCGATCAGATCAAATTCTCTTTTCTTGTCAGGGTGAACATAGAGGGGACAAAACAACCTCGAGAGGGAGATGTATATATGAAACCAACCATCGTACACGAATACATATCAGAGTACATGTAACTCGTCTTTGGAAATCTGTTCCCTCACTGGTCATAATACTCATAATTGTTTCATCTTCATAATATATCGATATCTGTTGAACCAAGTGATAAACAAATGTCATTTTGTTAGATCTCGAATACAAATATTGTGAAAAAAAAAACAAAGAACTCTAAGATAAGTAACTTTGCATTGAGAACATCACAACATCAGCAAAGTTTAATGAATTGAACAATTCATAACCCGTAATCTATTCTTACAGTTTCAAAATTTATTTCTACAAATCCATCTCATCCAAACCCCCCTTTAAAGTGCAGTGTATCACCCACCGTGAGCCTTTTGGGGGCTTCTCTTCATTTCCACACTTCGTGCGTCGAACGCGAGCTATCTTCATCGCATCGGTAGACCCTTGTCTCTCTCTTCTTCTTCATTTTCTCCTCGATTTTCGTTCATCTAGGGTTAGGGTTTTTGGTTTCCCGCTCTATTCAATCGAGATTCTATCAATAGGAGAAACCGGTTTGTGTTGATTTTGTTACAGATATTGTAAAGGGAACTGTGGATTGAGTTTTGACCTAAACGATATGGTTTCGTGGTTGTGGTGATTTGAAATTGTTGGTGACTCTGCTAGTGGTTGTGGTGGTGGTTTTGGGTTGGGGTGGGATGTGAGTTGGGGGATTAGGGTTTGAATTTTTGTGATTGGCTGTGTTGTGGAATTGGTTTTCGGGTTCGGGTGCTCTGATTTGGTGTTGAATTGCTAGGATGCTTGTCGATTGTGCTGCGTTTCGTGCAGAGCTCGTTATTTTGATCTTGGTTCTCTTTGTGAAGTTGACTTATTAATGGGATTTATGTGTTAATGTGATTGTGAATGGTACTCTGTATGAAGATTAGCTCATTGACAATTAGCGGGACTTATGTACAATTTAGGAAAATCTGTGGCCAAAGTATATGGGGCTCATTGCTGACCAATGAATGAGAGCAAGAGGTTTAATTGGTAGGGTAGATTTATGCCAGTTCTGAGGCTTTGTTTTTGTTTTTTCTGTTGTGCCGAAGAAGAGTTTGCTAATAGTTATAGAGTAACATGGATGCAGCAAGTAAATTTCTATAGTTTTTTAAGGGATACTCATGCAGTCTGCATCTGGCCAGGTAGAGAAATTTTATGGAGCTCTATATATACATATTCCATGTGAGGTCTCACAAATTGGTATGCAGTTGAATTTTTATGATCTGATTCAGCAGAGGCAAAAAGAAGTTGAAAAGCCTATCTCGGCCGTTCTATGTATTAGATTCTTTCTTTATGAATATGTTTCATCGTTAGTTTATGAATTTTCTTATTCATTTCCCATTGATACTGGGACATCCTATTTTTGTTGTGGCAAACTAGCAACATTATCTGAGACGATTAAGAAGTGACAGTCCCATCCTATTTGCAGGTGGTAGCACCTGGATCGATGATGTTTACGGTGCCTGAACATGGAAGTACAGAGACTTATATGGTAATTTGCCGATTTATGCTCTGTTGATTTGATAAGCTCATACAATAGTCTTTTGTCTGCCGATTTATGCGGCGCAGCATTCCTGTGAGGTTGCATTGGAATGTGGCTTATGCAGATGAATCTTGGTATTTTCTTATGAGCACTGAAGCCCGTGCTTATTTAGGTTTAATAAGGGAGATATCCCGCTGTCATAAATTCTCGATGTTATGTTACTAATTTAGAGATTCAGTTCTTTGTCCCAATGGCTTGCAATATACATCTCATTCTCTTCAGATGCAAGGTACTGAGCTAAATCCGCAATACTCAACTGTGCTTTATGATCATGTTGGGACTGTGAAGAATGATGGAACCCCTGAAGT
>JAOVYX010004397.1:0-10275 GCA_035668315.1 Drosera spatulata
CCGTGATAAAAAGTTATCCCAACTTCGTCACAAGTTTTAAAGTTATGAGCGTAACGTTACGTCTCAAAACTTTGAAATGAGATTCCTTTCTTACTTTTAATTTATTACAAAAGAGAAAACGCTTTTTTTCGTTGCATTTATTAATTTTCGAACTATTATTTGATCATAATTTTTATATTTATTTAATCTCAATTTTCTGGGGCTTTATAGTGACTCAGTGCGTTGAGCCATTGTCTGTGATTGTGTATTATTTGGTTTCGCAACAACAAAATGCAATATAGTGCAGTATGCCAAGATTGTTTGGAAGAAAATTAATCATGTCGTATTTTGGGGGTTGCTTACCAGTGGAACTGGATCATGATTGTTATCATTTCCTTCGCGTGCTTGAATTTGGGGATATCTGTTGTTTATATTGCTATGATGTTGTCTTATCTATAAAGTTTAGGGAGTAAAGCCCATTCCAGTAGCTTTTATTGCAACAAGCTGATGGTAAGATCATAGATAACCTTTGCATGTAATTTTGATGATGGCAAATTTAAACTTGTGTGATATAAGCACCACTTTTGTGCAAAGGTGGATGGTGCTGCCTGGAAGAGTGGTCATTTCCCGTCTGCCTTTTAGTGTGATCATTCATTACATTGGATGCAGGGTGATTTTGGTCTTGATAAATTGCTTTTAGTTGAGCTTGTAATTTGGTAGGAATGTTGTTTCAAAGCAGCTGATATGGGATTTTGGCTTGAGGCCTTTATTAAGTTAAAATTAACCTGATAGAAGTGTAGAAACTACAGCAGAATGACATTGTTATGTTGATGTAGTTGACCTTATCCCACATAATGGTGATTGAGACATGGCTTGATCTCGTTGTTTAGTTAGAACCACGTAGGGAAAATTTTGTGATTAGGGTCCTAGTTTGCTGCATCTACCTTGTCAAATGTTAGAAGCTAAGAGTATGACAATATATTCATCATCCAAAAATAGATTGAACTTTTAAGAGCTGTAAGCTATTATATGGAAGATTAGTTACCCTCATCATGCAGTTGATTGCATATACTGGAGTGATGGAAAAGATGAAAATTTCTCTTTTGCTGTATTAGATTGTGATGAACTGAAAACCAAAGATTTTTTTTTTATTGGGCTTTAGCTCGAATAAGACCTGAATTTAACGGAATTTTACTCTGTCATTGAGTTAACAAGTTGAAATACAGTGGATCACTAGAATTGGAAGTCTCATGCATTTTGAATGTTTTGAGGTTATGAAATGCTGAAGCCGTACTAGAAACCATGAATTATAGAGCTAGACTTGTTAGTTTATCTATGTTGTTATGAGCTTGAGAACTTCATCTGGTTAAATAAGTATTAAAAAAAACTATAAAAGAAATTTTTAAGAATTACATAAGTTTTGTTCTTGTCATACAAATGTATCTATATCTTTTGTTTAAATATGACATAGTTTCCTAAAGTGGTCAAGATTTGTCCCTATGATAAAATAGTATTTGCTTTGACTTAAATGAAAGATGATTCTGATAATTTTGAAAAATAGAAAAGTAAACATGTTTTATTTTACATGCATTCAATTCGCTCGTGATGCTTTTGTACTCGAATGATTTACAACCTTATTGAGCATGGTCATAAGGATAATACATTCACCATCTATTATTTTATTGTCAAGAGATATATTTTCATACCACATGTATTTGTGGCTTCATTGATCTTTATGGTTTATATGAATTGGTTTTCAATTATATTCGAGGAATTTGAACCCTCGTTTATCTTTAGATCAATCACAATTACGTAATGCGATGGATAAAAAAAAAAAAAAGGTTTCTCTGATGGTTTTAGGTTAAAATTCGACATTAATCTAAATTAAACATGTTAATTGGATTGGATTTCAGTTTTTATCCTAAGGTTGAGATTGTTTGAAAACCTCATTTTGTATTGGTTTAATTAAGCTATTTGGTTTGAATTTTGATAATTTATGACGACTTGGATTTGCGTGTTACGATATCTCTTCAATGTCAATCTTGACTTTTCTTAAAGCTTATTAACCAATCCCGTGAAGATTGGGTTTGCATTGAAACTATAAACGAGACAGATTTTCCCATCAAACTATTCGAGTTTTATAATGCTCAAACTATAGTTTCGCTTGCGGAAACTTAATACATAAATAATCATTCTTTTACAGTTTGAGGTCTATGGAGATTTTCGAAACCATATCTAATGAGAAATTGTTATATTTTGATATTCAAAACAAAAAGAGTTAATTGATAGAATATATATATATAGATAAATAGATATATATATTAGTTGGTCAAATTTTATTGGATAAGAAAGGACATATTTATATTTTGTACTAAAGATAGGAAATGAAATGATTTATCCAGCCGTATGGAAGAGTGTAACACATGTGTTGTGTTCATTATGTGATATATTAAAATTTTAAGTCATGTCAAATGATAGGGTTGAATCTAGATTTCATTTGATCTTGTTTAAAAAAAAATTATATTCACGCATGACAAATGAGACAACACGCTATCCAATGCCATAAATGATGCGTGAACATATAGATATCTTCTAGATTTTATTTAGACTTTAGCTAGATTCTAATTGGATTTCATGTAGACTTTATTGTCATTCTAATTAGTATAAATAGGTGATAGAACTTCATAGAACTCGCTTGTGGTTAGAGTTCTTGAATCCTTTCACTCCAATTAAAAAAAAAGAAAAGAGGAGAAGACGAGAGACGAAGAGCAATGCACCCAGGAAAGTACTTGTTCGGTTTGTTGCTCATAGTGGTTGTGTCAATTGCGCTCTTCAGTGCGATCTTTGGTATCATTGCCTCGTTCGTCGCAACCCCTAAGAAGATGGATTTGGTGGCCAAATATGCCATGTTACCAGTTATACTGGTCTTAAGTCCTTTATGTCTGATCTTATGTCTTGGTGGGTTGAGTTATGATTGTAAGATGATATTTAAGTGATCTTGTGTTTCTCCTTTCAATAATCACTTCAATTGTATGAGCTCATTGGTTTCTATCGAGTTTAATACGATTTCGATGTTGAGCCTTTGCGATCTCGTATTAATTTTCTCCTCGTTTCATTTTTATGATTAGATCTGTTAAGGGACTTTCAGTGCTAATTTTGTTTAGGTCAGCCTCTCATCTCAAAAATGGTGTTTCAAGACTGAGTTTTGATTTGGATAATCACTTGGTCTTATTTGAATGATCGGATTCATGTTTTGGTAAGACCGAGTACAGCTTTGCTTTTAGTTTGAGTATCATCATTATTTTCTTAAGGTCTTTCTTCCCTAACCTTTACTTGAATTTAGTTTCAAGAACAAAACTTCTGAAAAGTTGAAGGTAATGTCATATCCCAAAAGTTTTTCGATTTAAAAATATATAATGGTTATAAAATAAACGTACGGTACATATACAATGAACGTTACATCGTTAAAATTATTGTGCGTTTGAAATACAGATTTGAGCTTGAAATTTTGAGATAATTGAACGAAACATGATTATGAAATATTTGGGATAAATAAATCGACAACGATTAATTATCGAGAGACGTTATGACCGCACGAATAAATATAACGAACGAATAAACAACATTATAATATTATAACGTAACGGATGACGATATATCGAACAAATAAATATAACGAATAGATAACGTTATAATGCGCGAACAAAACTAACGAATAAGTAACGTTAACGTTATGTTAAAATGTAAAGTTATAACGTTAAGAATATTGCGCGTTAGGGGTAACGGTTTTAATCCCAGAAAGTTTATATTATTAAATGGAGTACGATATTAATATTTTTGGTATAATTAAATCGACACGAAGTAATTAACGGAAGATCATAATTACGAAATTGAGATAAATACAAACTAACGAAAATATAATGAGGGACCGACCGAAACCATTTCACCAAACCATTCTCTTCCCGCCATCCTCCTTTCCTATTCAATTCTTCTCCCTTCACCCTCACCAACTCTACCAACACGATCACTATCGTTCACCACTAACCCGCCACCACGCACCCTCACCAATCTCACCTAACCACCTACATCACCATCTTCGCTATAACCATCATGCCAACACCTACGCCAAACGATCATCTCATCACCAAACACCATCACCATCGTAGCCGAACACCATCACGCCGCCGCCGACTCGCGCCTCCACCACGACGCCACCAGGCACGTCACCATCACCTGAGGTCGGCAACCACCATTATCGCCAATGCCTCACCATCACCAATACCATCACAGAGCCGCCGCACCACTGCCACCATTGCCTTTATTCCCTCGCCGTACCACCACAACAAACACCACCATGCCGCCACCGCACCACCTCAGCTGGCCACCAAACTACTCCCTGACCACCAGATCACCACCTCCATGCTACCACCGTCCCGACAACCATGCCACCACCTCGAGCTCGTCGTCATTCTCTCCAATCCAACCATGATTTGGGATAATTGAACGAAACATGATTATGAAATATTTGGGATAAATAAATCGACAACGATTAATTATCGAGAGACGTTATGACCGCACGAATAAATATAACGAACGAATAAACAACATTATAATATTATAACGTAACGGATGACGATATATCGAACAAATAAATATAACGAATAGACAACGTTATAACGCGTGAATAAAACTAACGAATAAGTAACGTTAGCGCTATGTTAAAATATAAGGTTATAACGTTAAGAATATTGCGCGTTAGGGGTAGCGGTTTTAATCCCAGAAAGTTTATATTATTAAATGGAATACGATATTAATATTTTTGGTATAATTAAATCGATACGAATTAATTAACGGAAGATCAATATTACGAAATTGAGATAAATAAAAACTAATGAAAATATAATGAGGGACCGACCGATACCATTTCACCAAACCATTCTCTTCCCACCATCCTCCTTTCCTATTCACTTATTCTCCCTTCACCCTCACCAACTCCACCACCACGCTCACCATCGTTCACCACCAATCGCCACCACGCATCCTCACCAACCTAGCCTAACCACCTACATCACCATCGTCGCTATAACCATAATGCCAACACTAACGCCAAACGATCATCTTATCACCAAACACCATCACCATCGTAGCCGAACACCATCACGCCGTCGCCGACTCGCGCCACCACCATGCCTCCACCACGACGCCACCAGGCACGTCACCATCACCCGAGGCCGGCAACCACCACCATCGCCAACGCCTCACCATCATCAACACCATCACAGAGCCGCCGCACCACCTCCACCATTGCCTTAATTCCCTCGCCCTACCACCACCACAAACACCACCATCCGCCACCGCACCACCTCGGCTTGCCACCAAACTACTTCCTGACCACGAGATTACAACCTCCATGCTACCACCCTGAGCTTGTCGTCGTTCTCTCCAAACCAAGCCGAGACCTCCGCACGACACCAACAATGGTATCATCGTCTTCAACACTCAAGCACCATAAAACAGCCACCCTCATCACTTCCTGAGCCTCAAACGACCCCCAAGGACTCTCCCAAGCCAAGCAACAGCAAGCATACAGCCCTCATTGATTCTCCTCGAAGATTCGACGAGAAAACCATGAAATAACAACTTTCAGGCGAAACCAGAGATTCTGACGATATTCTCCAGCCACCAACATGTCCAGAGGGGTGGTGACGGGTAGATGGTGAAGGGAGTGAGGCTCGGGTGCCTTGGGTTTCGAGATTTGGACGTAAACGAACCTTAAAATACCTTAACAAGATTTTCCGGCCAAAGCCCGACGGAAAGCGGTGACAAAGTGTGGCAGAGCAAGACGAAGTACTTTGATAACATCGGGTGTAATGGGTGTCGGAGTTGGAACGTAAACAAGCCTTAAAACGCCTTACCGACGCCTTCCGGCGACAATCCGGCCACTTTTTCGGCCACCAGCAGTGACGGCGATGGGGACAGAACAGTAACAAAGGTTGGACAGCGGAGCGGTGACCTTGGGTGTCGAAGGTTCTAAGGTTTCTAAAAGTTCCTTTAACCCTGAGTAAAACTAGGGTTAAAAACGCTTCGAAGGTAACCTAGCCTCTCTTGATCGATCTCGTGCTTAATATTTCATCAATATGATGTGTCATGATGATTATGAGGAAAAGGGTACCGTCAGAAGGGCAATGATATACTTGTTTGCTTGATTGATGCGTTGAGACGATAACAGAAGTAGGGTTTCGATAATATATACATGGGTGCATGCATTAGGATAGGAGACGCTATCTAATGGTAATAATGATACTAAAATGTCATGAATGTACTTCTTTGAATATGTGTATGCATAATGTGCGATATGAGGAATTATACTTAATTACGGAATTTCTACGATAACGAGACTAAGATTTCAATAATATATGTGCATGAGTACATGCAGACGTAAAATGATGTTAATTACGATCCCTAAATGCCATGGATGAACTTCGTTATATGTGTGCATGTTTGGTGTGGTGATATGATGAATTGTATTTGATCACGGGATTCATGTACTAAATGGATACTAAATATACCATGGTGGGATTGAGTTGTAATAATAAGCCTTGACATCAGGATCGAGATCGAGGATGATTGTTTTATATGTTTGATATGTGATATGGGATATTGGGATTGTTTTTCCTAGAATTTATGTTAAGGCGTGATTGAAGTGTTTAAATGCGTTGTATGTGATTTCTGTACAAGCTTCATATGCTATCCATACTATGAATATGTGTTGTATAACATATTTCATATTAAGCGGGGAATTGAGATTTAAGAAACACTACAACAAATATAATAACAAACTAAAGATAACCGAACAAGTCCATTGTCGTCGATGAGGTCGTATAGTGAGTCCTTCTGGATCGAGTTCTTTGACCCTAAGAGCGTTCAATGTAGACATGACTGGGTCAGACGTTAAATCTAGCTAGTAAGAGAACAAGTGTGGTTCTCTTTATATGCGCAGCAACAAGAAATCGTGGGCCAGAGCGTCGGCCGATTGAGTGAAAGACTGCCCTCTGCAGGGGGACCTTCGGCGTGTAAGTGAGGGTTTAGCAAACCGAAATACACTCAAGAGACGTAGCGATTTTGGGCCGCAAACCCAAATCATGCGTAGTATTTATGAAAAACAGAAACATTTTCACAAAAGACAATGAGTTTTCAAATGATTTTGGAGGAAGATATATGTCTGAGAATTTGGCTCAGATCAGTTTCTAAGCCTTAAAAAATCTCTCTTAATCTTTTGTCCTCATTGAGTTCTATCATTCATGTCGGGACACGGATTTGCGATGATTAAGAAAATAAAAAGAATATAAAAGAGAACAATGACGTCTATGGTTTTAATATGTGAAGGGTTAGATACGACGCCCATATTTTTCTACGGCCATTAGAAAATGTTTTACAGGTACTCACTGATCGTCGTAGTCGAGGGAGTACCCTACAAATCGAATACATAGACTTTGGTTGCTGAGCCTTTAGCTCACGGTTATGTGTTTTATTTGCAGATCCATCAAAGGGCAATGTTGAAACGATAGAGTGAGATTTTATGCATATAGTTATTTACCTCATTGTCCGATATGTTATAAATGCATGTTGGGAACCACTTGTAGGCAACACAACATTATAATGTAATTGGGATTGCATATTATCATCTCAAATTATAATTTATATTGATTAGGTAGCTTTCCTTAGCTTCTATACCTACAAACCCGTTTGGGTTGATTGGCCTTGTCATGGACTGGGTTTATGACGACATAACGTCATGTGCTTGGCATGCCGGATTTTGGGGCGTTACATGAATATAATAGGTACATATGAAAATAAATCTAGTAATTGATAATTTAATCCTACATATAATGTTGTTGTGATTAAAAAATGTTGTGACTTGTAAAAATTACAGAATATATAACTGTTAGTTAAACCAAAAGGAAAACTCTTACCTAAAGAAACCGACAACATTAGCATAATTGACATTAAATAGGCACATATTTATGTTAATTATGTGCTCTTTATGTTTTGATGCATAATGACTTCTTATTCTAAATTGTGCAATCTTTATTGTCATATGTTTTACCTTATGAAGATGCTTGTGTGTGACCTCGACGGAGGTGCATATAACAGAATTTGATAATATTATCGGAAAGGATTAAATTGATAACTCTAAATTGTGAAATCAAGGAAAAATTGCACATAAACACCTTGAACTATCAGTGTTTGGCACATTGGCACATCGGTACTTTGATAATAGGCATTTAATCCCTAAATTTTAAAAACACCTTGATTTTTGACACATGATCTCCCTGTAAGTAAACAGTTTTGGGGCACAAAACCCCCCTTGAAAGGGGGCATGCGTCTATTTGTAAAGTTGAGGGGGTTATGTGCCAAAATCCGAAACTTTTGGGGTTTTAAGTGTTATTTTCCCCTAAATCAATTTCCATAGGAATCTTAGTTAGTTTTCATTAGTTAATTAGTTGATGATCTTAATTAATCCGTAATTTACGTTACAAAGCCCCCACATAACTTTAATTTTCATAAAATCAATAATAATTCATCGTAGTGATCATTAGAACGACAAAATAAAAATAAAAATTGCATCAAGCGTCTCTGTAGGATCGACTGCTACATACTCTATCAACATTATTATTTAAGTGGGTATCTAATTTGACGTTCGTGTCTGCGAAAGCACCATCCGTGTCAGACTCACAAAGCATTCAACCCACATACAAACAAAGAGACCTCAATCTATACCTCCTTCTAGATGTCGACAATCGGTCATGTGTATTGCCTTATCCACATTGAACTCAACCCCATAAATCATGATAGTGTAGTCAACAATGAATTTTGCCTGTCCAATCCAAGTTCATAGTTAATACAACATGTGAGATCTTATAAAATAAAATAAGCCCAAATGCTTAAGTTTTTAGAAAAGATTGGAAATAGTGCTCATCACACCTTCAACCAAGGGATCTCTTTTTGCCCATAAAGAATTGTAATGCTTAATTTTCCTTTCATTGACGTCTACAAGTAAGAGTTCAATGCCAACTTGATTGGTCACATAATGGGTAAAATACATCTCGAGAAGATAACAACTCGTCCATGTCAACATGTTCGATTCATTTCTTTATAGAACTGCAGATTCCATCTTGGAACGACAAAAGATTGTCTCTTTTTGGTGCCTTTCTCTTGTCTTTGACGATATTTGCAATACATCCCCATAAGGGAAAAAAAAAAGAAATCAAAATAAAAGAAGAAATAAAAAAAATTTAAAAAAAGGCCAAAAGGCCGACTAACATATGAGATGCTCATAATGCTAAAACTGTAAGAAATGATAAGAACCGTTGATAGACACATACCACGATCTTTGTTCGATAGAAGGCGAATCCACGTCCCTCACACAACATCCTTTACTATGAATTGATGATCGCTTCATTAAGAGGCCATTTGGGCTCCTTGTTCATCAAGTGAAGGACATCAATTCCTTGCAATTCGTCTTCATCATGTTCCCAAACTATGACACTAATGCATGGTTACAAGTAACATATTAGTTATCGACCAAGAAAATAACAAGAAGGGTAACAAAAAAATGCTTATTCAAAGGGAAAAATGGTTTACTTACCTTTTATCAACTTCCTTAATAAAGTATTGCAACATCGTTCGATCGTTTTGGTTTTTGAGAAGAAATTCACCATAAAAATGCTCCTTTTCCTAAACCATTCACTTCTTCATTTGCTTTTGCGGTGTGACTCGATTGAAAGATTGTCGCTTCTTTCGACCTTCTTTTTCTTCACATGACCCACTATGGCCGTCTCAGAATCATTGTCCCCATTCATCTTGCTTGATTAATTCCATGTCAACCTTTGGAGAAGAAGGCGCAAACAACTCTATGGCAAGTTTGTCAGTCTCTTCCCTGTCATCATGCTTCATCTCCTCTCCACCCATATATTGTTCTTTCTCTCTATCATCTTTAGCATGAAACTCTCCATCATCAACCTTCTTCACTTCATCATCTTCAATATCAAACCCTCCGTCATCAACCTTCTTCTCTTCATCATCCTCAACATCCAACCCTTCATCATAAACCTTCTTCTCTCCGTCATCCTCATCATCAAACCCTCCGTCACCAACCTTCTTCTCTCCATCATTCTCATCCTCATCCTCAACCTTTTTCTCTCCCTCATCCTCATCCTTCTTGATGTGGATGAAATCACACATCATTTTATCGTTCTAAACCTTGTTTTTATTCCCTTTGTATCGTCTAAATTG
>JAOVYX010004398.1:0-10274 GCA_035668315.1 Drosera spatulata
CTTGGAACTTGTTTGATTGCTTCCAACAAGGGAATATTTACTTCGACTTTCTTAAAAAGTTCAAATATGTCCTTTTCCGCTTCTTCTCTCTTATCCTTACTCAAACGGTTAGGAAAAGGAGTATTGGAAATAATTCTTGTTTCTTTCGGAGCAGATATCCTTGTTTCTTATTGTTGTTTAGGGGTTTGAGAAATTTCAGTTATCCCCCGTCCTTATCTTTATGAACTTCCAGTTCATCTTCAACTTCATGAGGATTCTCATAAATTCCTGTTATTTCTCTTCCACTTCTCAGAGTTATTGCGTTTGCAGTTTGTCTGGGATTTATAGGTTGAGAAAGGAATTTGTTGTTCATCTGAGCCTTCAACTGGCTCATATCAGAAGGTAATTGGCTCATTTGATTTTGGATGCTCTGAATGTCCGACTTTGTCTCCTTAGCATCCTTTTGCATTTGCATTTGGGTTATAGCCATTTGCTTGACTATCTCTTCAAGTGACATTCCACTTGATGATCCTTGATTATTGTTATTTACATTGAAGTGTTGTTGTTGTTGTTGTTGCTATCCCTGACCAAATCCTGGAGGGAATTTTTGTTGTTGGGGAGCATTCTGGGCATTGTTTTGTGATCCCCATCTGAAGTTTGGATGGTCCCTCCAAGGTTGATCAGGCATATTGTTCACGGTGCTGTCCTTTGACCTTGAAAATTGACAGCGTTTACATCTTCTTGTAAGAAAGGACAAGCATCCGTTTTATGGGTTATACACTGGTAGAATTCACACGCCTTCATTTGTTGAAGCTGTGATTGAGTAGTGTTGGTTACTAGTTTAGCAACCAAATCAGTAAGTACAATAATCTTTTTATCTGTAGTCGAGTTTCCAACTGCCTCTCTATCAGCATCAGTCCTTGGGCTGAAATCTTGAGAACTTTGGGCAGAAATTTCAATCAGTCTCCTTGCTTCAGTAGGAGTTTTGTTTGTAAGGGCGCCACCACTTGAAGCATTTATTCGGTGGCGCTCTTCGGTAACAACCCTTCATAGAAATGTAGAATTAGGAAGTTTTCAGCTATCGAATGGTGTGAACAACTTGCACATAAGCGTTTGAAACGCTCGCAATATTCATGAAGGTCTTCCCCTACCTTTTGTCTAATCCCGGAAATTTCTTTGCGGAGATTCGTTGTTCTGCTTAATGGGAAATATTTATCGAGAAAAGTATTCTGCATTTCTGCCCATGTATGGATTGATAATGACGGCTGTTCATACAGTCAGTCTTTTGCATAACCTTGTAAGGTGAAAGGAAATGTGAACAATTTCATTATGTCAACAGTTATACCTTCAGGTTTGCTCGACTTGCAGATTAAATGCAACCCCTTCAAATATCTATGCGGGTCTTCACCATTTAGATTGTTAAAATACAGGGAGTTTGTTCAGAAGGCTCGAATTTAATTTGAATGGCACATTCAAATTTGGCAAATTTATACAAAGAGGCTCTTCCTCTATTGTGGGAGCAGATAACTCCCTAAGAGTTCGATTTAAATTTTGGGCAGCATTATTTGCATTGCGTTGATTGTTTTCTGCATTTCAAGATGTTCAAAAATTATAGGAGTGAAACTCCTTTCTGTATGGATATATGGGGAAGAAGTTGAAGGTGTAGAACCGGAAAAGGGAGTAGAGTTTCTTATCTGAGGAGATTCGAAATGAGAGACTAATTTCCTAATTTCAGATCCAATTACCCTACCACTTCTTAAGTTCATAAAAATTCATATAAACTTCTTTTGATTTCAAGAAATTTTTTGTTTATTTTAAAATAATTAAGTCCTTAAAATAATTAAAAAAAAAACAAGCCTAGAATAGAAAACTATCAAGTTAAGTTTGATTGAACTAACACCCGTTACAGATTCCCCGGCAACGACGTAAAAAATTTGATGCGAAGAAGTTAATTCCGATGATTATCTTTCGAAGAAGTTAATCCGACGTAAATGTTCCTGTTATAACACATTATCAGCATGAGTCTCCAACCAACTGAGATCAAGAAACAAATGAAGGTATACTTTATTATATTTGCATGATTTGATTTGATTTTATTCATATGATATGATTATAATCTAAATAAAACAATTATGGTTTCATCGTCGGACGAAGTATCGACTAAGTGGAAACCTATTAATTAATTTTAATAATATTCATGGTTTCATCATTGGCCGAAATATCGCCTGTGTGGAAACCTATTATTCAGTTTCAATACGTTGACGTGATTTGCCCCTTTTATGTGGATCACCCGTAAGTTTGATGTGGTTTACCCTTTTTCTGTGGTTCACCCATGAACATTGATGAGGTTGTCCCATTTTTGTGTGATTTATCCTGAAGTGGCGAGAAACTTTTTATCTCATGTTGGCGCATTTGCTCCAATTGGTGAGAATTAAATTTTCTGTTTTTTATTAACGTACAACAAACGACGAAATGACCTCCAACGATGAAGAAATAGCAAACAGAATTCCGAACAATCTTACGAGATTATTGTGTTATTTATTATTAGTAGTAGTAATTAATATTGTAACAATCATTTATTTTCTCATTGTAATTAAATATATGCATTGAGAATGTAATGAATAATAAAAGTTTTAATATATATGAGTGAATAAAATATTTATCAGCTGTCATAGGATCTGATTGATTTTTTATGCGAAACCGGTCAATGTTGTAAATATGTTGCTTCCATGTTCGTCGTAAAACGTGCAAATTTATTTTTATCCTGCTAAAAATGCTAATGTAGATATAGAAGCTGGTGTCGATCCCACAGGGAATGGCAAATATCGACCTAAACACAACTGGGAATAATTTCTATCCTAAGGAAGAGGGTAAGATTAAAAATAGAACTAGTAGAGGGTGTGTTTCAACTATTTAAAAGGAATAAACTAAAACTAAATTAACTAATCAAAAGAAGATAAAATAGAGCTAGAATGTAGAGTAGTTTACTTAAGTTGTGAGAAATATAGGGACGATGGTTGAATCACTTAGATCAATCATGGATGTTTCTGAATTTTAGATGTAATAATTAATATGGAATGGCCGCAATGAATTTTGGCTTAACTCGCTACGTTCCTTAACTTCTAACTTCCAATTAGCTCGGATAGTTAAACTAACTCAATAGATCAAAACCATTTCAATTAGCTCAAACATGATTTAATCAAAAGAGTTGAATCATCACATGGAACTACCATTCGTAACAATCATAGCAATTAGCTTAAACTAATCATGTTACACGCATATGAAAAAATTGATTGTATATGACAATTAGCTTAAATCATATTATATCAATCTGCTACTAACTAAAACCACTTAGCGTTATTTATAGCTCTAAACTATGTATATTAGGTGATCAATCTAATAAACATATGTTATATGATAATTCTAACAGGTTTCATGCGACATATTCATCATTAACATCTCTGGTTTGAATCATATATGCGTTATCTCATGATCTACTCACGCATATACATCAAACAAAGCATGAAATGGAACATAGCATTGAAAACAAACATCCTGCAGAGAATATATAACTGAGAACGAAGGTTTTACAGCACACGATATGTTCCAAACTAATGTCCTAAGCTATACAAAGCGTTACGGATCACATCTCCTTGAAATACCCTCCTCTTCACGTTTCCACCTCCTCTTGATCGCCTCCGCCGTTCTGGGCTCTTTCCCTTGCATATGTTGATTAGAAGAACCCTAGGGCACGCATTTATAGGCTTAGGTCGAGACTAGATCGATTCGATGGTTGAAAACAGGTGTTTTGCATCAGGGACAACGTCGCGGCCGCGACCATGCAAGTCGCGCCTACGGAAGGTTAAAAAACAAAATATCTGCTGAAAACATACCGTCGTGCCCCCGATGGTTGGGAGTCGCGCCAGCGGCACCAGGTATCCTGCCCGCGACAGCTTGTAGTGGTCGCGACACTGGGCACTGTTCATCTAAAACTAATATAAAAAGTACTAAACGATGTCCAAAAATTTTAGAAACTTATACATCATATCTAAACATGCTAATCTAGTAAATCGATGTGAAATGTTGCTGTATTAACTCCCGAATCACGTGAAACGACGATAAATAATTAAATTCCAGCTTTTGAGCTAATGACTTTGCCATTTTCTACATCCTTCTTCATTTTTGTTTCAAACTTTGCGTCAATCTGCCAAAAACATAAAAACACAGCAGTACCAATATTCCAAGACAAAAAGACGCTAAAAAGATAAAATAGACAATACAAGAGGAATAAAACAAACATTTAGAATAAAGAAACGATGTGTGTTTATGCAAACATCAAATTCCCCTAAGCTAAACCTTTGTTGTCCCTAAGTAAATTCTAGACTCAAAACAAAGAAAGAAATGTGAAATTAAGAAAAAAACTAACAAGAGTAAAAAATTCTATAGCTCGAGCATCAAAGTAATCAGATTGCCTAAAATTAACAACACAAAACACTTGTCGAAGGAATATTAATCACAAAGTCACCCTTCATCCCTATTCATAACACACCTAGCCACCTCTCAAATCATTCCCTCTCCTGGTCCTTCACACCAAGCAGATTCCCGAGATGTAGCAAAACAAAACATTCTGAAATCTTAAATCAAAATTCATTTATTGCACCCCGTTGCTTCCTTATATAGGATCATTCCCAAAGCCACGAAGGTCTCAAAGGAGGTCTAGATTTCCTACTGGATATGTATCTTTTCTTTTATGTCAAGCTCATATCATCAAATACTACGTTCCCCCTTTTATTCGTAGATGATAATTTCGATTACCATAATGGAGAACAATGAAGCAACTCCACAAGAAAATGCTCAAGCACTGATTTTCCTGAGACATCACATCCATGAGGATTTGAAGTCTGAATATCTTACAATAAAAAATTCCTATGAATTATAGGGTAATTTGAAAGGAAGATTTGACCACCAGAAGATGGTATTTCTTCCGCTGGCGAGACACGAATGGACGACTTTAAGGTTGCAAGATTTTAAGTCTGTCCAGGAATATAATTCTGCTTTGTTCAGTATTACTTCATGTCTGGCATTATGTGTAGAGCCTAAATTGGATAAGGAAATATTGGAGAAAATATATTCCACTTTTCATCCCGCAAATGCAGCTCTGATGCATCAATTTCAGTTTTTGAAATTCATCGAGTATAGTGAATTACTTTCAATGCTCCTTATTGCTGAAAAGAATCAGGAGTTACTGATGAAAAATTCCCAGGCTCGTCCAGTTGGTTCCACCCTATTACTTGAAACAATAGCCACTAGAAGTGATAGTTGGCGAGGAAGAGGACGAGGTCGTGGAGGTGTTCGTGGTCGTGGAAGATTCCATGATCGATGTTATAATTCGATTGCAAGTGTGAGCCATCAGAAGAGGCAAGATGGTAATCAGGCACAGAGGAGGGGAAAAGCTCCATATTACAGACCTAGGGAGAATGCCAAAGGAAAGTGCTATACTTGTGGGATGGAAGGTAAAGCACTTTGTTAATCTTGTAAAACTCCCAAATACTTTGTTAATCTTTATTAAAACTCCATTAAAGATAAAGGTAAAGCACCAGAGACGAACTTCACTGAAGAACAACATCAATCGATTCCATCACCTGAAAATATTATAGATTCAACTAGATGTTCCAATTCTAAAGAAGATGAAAAGTACAACGAAGAAGTTGAATATGAACCTCTTGAATGGTGGAAATATGTTTGTAATTCTCCTTAAAGTTGTATTATTTGTGTATTTTCCTTTTTAATGTAATAAACTTTGTATTAATAAAGGGTTTTATTTAAAGAATTATCATGAAAGATGTGTGCATTGTTGATAGTGCAACGACTCACACAATACTTCAAAGTAAGAAATATTTTTCTAATTTGAAGATGGATGAATCAAATGTTAATATAATCTTTGGTACTTCAAGGATCATTGATGGTTTTGGAATTGCTAATTTTACACTACCAAATGATACGCTAATCCATTTCAAACATGCCTTATACTCCTCAAAATAAAAAAGAAATCTTTTAAGTTTCAAGGATATTCTTTTTAATGATTTTCATTTAGAAAGTGCAACTAAAGATGGAAAGCAATATCTTTATATCACCTCTTTCGTTTCTGGCATTAAACAAATCATTGAAAAACTTATAGCTTTTCCATCTAGGTTATATTTTGTAAAAATTAAGGCTATTGAGTCCTATAATGTTATGGATTCAAAGTCCATTGATTCAAACACAGTTTTGTTATGGCACTAGTGACTTGGTCATTCAGGTACTACAATGATGCGTCATATCATTAAAAATATCAATGGACATCGTCTGAAGAATCAAAAGGGTATTTTGAAAAATAACAGTCACCCTTGTATTTCTTGTTCACAGGATAAGTTAATCACAAGACCTTCTCTATCAAAACTTCCTTCTTAGTTGCCTTTATTTCTTGAAAGGATTCAAGGAGATATTTGTGGTCCAATTCATCCACTATTTGATCCATTTAGATATTTCATGGTTTTGACTGATGCTTCTAAAAGATGGTTTCATGTATGTCTTGTATCTACTCATAATATTGCCTTTGCCAAGCTTCTTACTCAAATTATTAAATTACGAGCATATTTTTCCGATAACCCCATCAAGTCTATTCGTCTTGATAATGCCGGAGAATTTACTTCAAAGGCATTTGATGAATATTGCATGTCAATACGTATCTCAGTAAAAAATCCTGTTCCCCATGTCCATATTCAAAATGGTTTAGCCGAGTCATTGATAAAAAAACATCTAATTAATTGCTAGGCCTCAAGTCTTGAAATGTAAGTTACCTATCTCTGTTTGGGGACATGCGATATTACATGCTGCAAGTCTCATCCTCATCATACCAACTGCTTATCATAAGTTTTGATCGTTACATCTTGTTAAAGGTCAAGAGCCAAATATTTCTGATCTAAAAGTTTTTGGATGTGCTGTATATGTTCCTATTGCACCACCACAATGTACTAAGATGGGTCCACAAAGAAGACTTGAAATTTATGTGGGTTTTGATACGCCTTCAATTCTAAGATAACTTGAACCTCTTACTAGAGATCTTTTTACAGCACGTTTGGCAGATTGTCATTTTGATGAAACTTTATTTCCTACTTTAGGTAAAAATAATGTTTTATCTAAACTTGGGAGTCAATGGGGTTGCATGGATTAGATATGCATACAAATCAATGTGAAAATGACGTAAAAAAATTATTCATTTACAAGACATTGCAGATCAAATACCTGATGCATTTAATGATGCAAGTAAAGTTGTGAAGTCGCATATACATGTAGTAAATGCGTCATCAAGAATAGACATACCTCAGGAGAAGGATGTTAGCAGAGACCTTGCTAAGGCTCATATTCTTGATGCTAAACCACGCTTGAAGCGTGGAAGACCACCAGGTGCAAAAGACACTATACCACGAAAAAGAAAAAGTGGTAAAAATATTATGTCAAATGTCCCTGAAGAGACAAAAATCTCACAAAAAGAATTATCCCCTGAAAAGGATAATAGCCTAGGTGAGATTCCACAATCTGAAAATCAAGAAAACTCGATCAATTATATGCATACAAATGTAGTACGAGATCGAGAAGATGTCATTGTCAATGACATATTTGCATATTCTATTGCATCAAAAATTGATATATCCCTTGAAACTAGAAGTGTTCAAAAATGTAAACAAAGTGAGGATTGATCAAAATGGAAAGATGCAATTATTTAAAAGAAAACTGTTTGGACCTATAGTTCCAACACCAAATGGCATCATCCCTGTTGGAAACAAATGAGTTTTTGTTAGAAAACGAAATGAAAAGAATGAGATAGTGAGATATAAGGCTAGATTAGTAGCCCAAGGATTTTCCCAAATATCTGGTACAGATTATGAGTAAGCATACTCTCCAGTAATGGATGGAATTACTTTTTGTTTCCTTATTGGTTTGTCAACCATGAAAAATCTTGAAACCAGGCTCATGGATGTTGTGACGGTATATTTATACGGATCTTTTGATATGGATATCTATATGAGAATCCCTGAAGGATTCAATATGACAAAGACACAGAAATCCAATCAGTTATACTCAGTTAAACTACAACGGTCGTTGTATAGTTTAAAGCAATCTGGTCGTATGTGGTACAATCGACTCAGTGAGTATCTGATTAAGTTGGGATATAAGAATAATGATGTAGGTCCATGTGCCTTTATAAAGAAATAACAATCTGACTTTGCTATCATTGCTGTATATGTGGACGATCTCAATCTTATAGGTATTACCCAAGATCTCACAAATGCAGCTTCACTCCTGAAGAGTGAATTTGAAATGAAAGATCTTGGCAGGACCAAATTTTGTCTAGGTATACAAGTTGAAAACTAAGTGATGTTTTTATCCATCAATCACTATATACTGAGAAGGTTCTTTCTTTATTTTATATGGATAAAGCTAATCCCTTGACATCTTCAATGATTGTTAGATCATTAGACATCAAGAAAGATGAGTTTCAACATCTAGAAGGGGGAGAAGATATGACATGAAGCTCCTTATTTAAGTGCAATTGGTGCGCTTATGTATCTTGCTAATTGTACAAGGCCAGATATTGCTTTTGTGGTTAACTTGTTAGTAAGGCACAGTTCAGTTCCGACAAGAAGACACTGGAATAGAGTTAAATATGTTATGCGATATCTTCGTGGAAGCGTTGATATGGGACTGTTATATTCAAGAGGTGCAAAATCCACCCTGGTGGGATTTGCTGATGTCGGGTACTTGTCATATCCACACAAAGCACGATCACAAACTGGTTATGTATTTACATTTGAAGATACTGCAATATCATAGAGATCAATGAAGCAGACTCTTACAGCAACATCCTCCAATCATTCAGAGCTCATTGCTATACACGAGACTAGCTGAGAATGTGTGTCATTGAGATCTATGATAAAACGTATACATAAGTCATGTGGACTACCATCAGTTTGTGAAAAGCCTACAATCTTATATGAAGACAATACAGCTTGTGCCGTATAACTCAGAGGAGGCTACATCAAAGGCGATAGGACAAAGCATATATCGCTCAAAATTCTTTTGGTCGCATCATCTTCAGAAGGATGGGGTCATCGATGTGCGATAAATCCGCTCAAGTGACAAGTTGACATATTTATTCACAAAAGCATTACCGGGAGCAACTTTTTTGAAGCGTAGGTACAAAATAGGGATGAGAAGACTTAATAATCTTCTTGAAAAAAATTCCAATGTTTAAGGGAATTTTGTTTGAGGGGGAGATTGTACTCTTTTTCCTTCGTCCAGCTTTTTATCCCACTGGGTTTTTTCTGACAAGGTTTTAACAAGGCAATCTTGATAGGTGATAAATACATCAAGGGGGAGTATTGTAATTAGTTAATTAAAACTACCCTTTAAAAGTGATGTATTTACACCTAAGCCTAGATATTTTTTTTAGATCTTATCTACTTTTGAGGTGATTAAATGGACTTACCTAATTAGCTATTAATTAGACCTAATCATCTTGATTAGGTGAAAAAATTAGGTGTTAATTAATTACCTTGAGTTCTATAAATAGATCTCATTTGTAAGGTATTATGTACACATTTTCAAGAGAAGAAAATCTCTCTTTCTCCCTCTAATCTCTCTCTAAAATATTTTATTATTTTATTAATTTCGACGATTATCTTTATAAGAAGTTAATTCGGCGTAAACATTCCTGTTATAACAATTAGGGAATTGTTTGTGTTGAAATCGAGTAAAGGGGTCTGGGTTTATGATTCTAGGTATTTGTGTGATTGTGTCTTATTTTTGGGTCCTGATTCATACTCACTTCGTTTGTAATCACATCAGAAACAAGAAATCGATTAGCCGGATCTGAAGAGTTTTTATCAGGGATCGACTCTGATGTTTAAGTCATAGAGATTTTACAAAAAAAACACAATAAATGATCATAGTGTAGAGTCCAAAGAACTTTCCTTTTTGAGTTGGTGGGATAAGTATTTATAGTAAAATATTCATCCCTTCTTGATCATACACTTGACATGATCTTGTGGAATGGATGGCCACCCACTCATTTAATGTCATTTGTCCCTTTCTTATGGGGGGTTGGTTTAGTGGTGTTGGGCCTCGTTTTAGACCTTTAATCCATTGGATTGACATGATTTTGATACCAACACTTGTCCTCCGATTGCGATTTTACAGTTGCTTTGACACCGTGACCTTCTTCAAACGTCGTTGCTTGTTTTCCGTTGTACCCT
>JAOVYX010004399.1:0-10273 GCA_035668315.1 Drosera spatulata
TGCAATTTAGACAATTTAAAGGGAATAAAAACAAACGTTTAGAATAACGAAATGATGTGTGATTTCATACACATCAAAACCCCTACACCAATTCACATGAACTCGTCAAATTCAGGATGAAATTCAACAATCCAGCTATGAATTCATAATCTACATAATGAGTAGATTAATTTAGACAACAAGATTGTTGAATTTGGAGTTGAAATAAGAATTTCATACCTAGGTTTTCTCAATGGAAAACCTCGAATTACGCACAAATTGGGACATTTCAAGGTGCGTGCTCATAATCAACAGGTTTCCCTCCTTGATACGAAAGCGTGGATTACTTGATTGCACGAATTGATTGAGTATTTGAGAAGATGACATGTGAGAAAATGAAAGTAGTCGCGGCCGTGTTGAATGAAGAAATGAAAAACTGAGGCTGTAGCCTGCATATATCAAACCTCAGCCTCGTAGCGGCCATGACACCTCACTTTCGCGTCCGTGACATCTTCTGTAGCGCCCGCGACCATGGAATTTTGGCCTGGACGATTTTTTTGCCTCAGTTTTCCTTCAAAAACTGACCTAAATGTCTTTCTGTTATCTTTTTCTTCTTCCAAAGTTAATTGTAAAATTACTCGCATCACCGATTAGCAGAGTTTAACGCGTGTATCAGTTTAAGATTTTTACGGTCGACAGAAATAAATTGAAATAAATATGAACTTTAAAGGAAACCTAAACTTGGGGTGCCTCCCAAGAAGCGCCTTTGTTTAACGTCGTTGGCTCGACAGCCATGACATTAAATCATATCATTGAAACGCAGGTCACCCTTTCCAAGGGAATTTCATCAAACCACGTCGAATCTTCAAGTTCGTAGTAACGTTTCAATCTGTGACCGTTAATCTTAAAACTTTTCGACGTGTCTTCACTTTGAATTTCAACCGCTTTGTGATTATAGACCTTTCTGACAATGAACGGTCCTTCCCATCTCGATTTTAATTTTCCAGAAAACAACCTTAAGCGTGAAATTGTAAAGTAAGACTTTATCTCCTTCCTTAAAGTTTTTCCGTGAAATTTTCTCGTCATGAAGTCTGCTAAATTTTTCTTTGTATAAAGCAGTATTTTCATATGCATCACGACGAATCTCATCCAGTTCTGAGATTTGGAGGTTCCTCATATTCACACAGTCTCCGTATTTCAAATTGAGCTATCTAATTGCAACGCATGCCTTGTGTTCGACTTCCACTGGCAGGTGACATGCTTTTCCGTACACCATTCTATACGAAGACATTCCTATTGGAGTCTTATATGCAGTACGATACGCCCAAAGAGCGTCATTAAGCTTATCACTCCAATCCTTCCTCTTCGGATTGACAATTTTCTTCAAAATTCTTTTGATCTCATGATTGGACACTTCAGCTTGTCCGCTCGTTTGTGGATGATAGGCTATGGAGATCTTGTGATTGACGTGATATTTCTTAAATAAGGCATCCATAACCTTGTTGCAAAAGTGGGTTCCCCGGTCACTTATCACGACTCTATATATGCCAAATCTATTAAAAATAAAATTTCTAACAAACTCGACCATCACCTTGGCGTTTTCAGTTCGTATGGGTATGGCCTCTACCCATTTTGAGACGTAATCAACTGCTAGCAATATATATGAATGACTTTTGAGTTTGGAAATGGTCCCATGAAGTCTATACCCCATATATAAAAATTTTTACAAGACATGACATATTTTTAAGGCATTTCATCTTTCATCGATATATTGCCAGTCTTTTGACATTGTTCACAGCTCTTTACGTATTCAAAAACATCTTTGTTTAAAAATGACCAGAAAAATCCACAAGACAAAATCTTGTGAGCTGTTCATCTCACTCCAAAATGACCTCCACAATCATAGGAGTGACAATGTTTCATCACTGATTTGATCTCGTGATCAGGAATGCATCTTCTTATTACACCATCAGCATAGACTTTAGGTAAAATTGGATCCTCCAACGAGTAATACTTCGCGTCGCTTTTAATCTTCTTTTTTTGATGCCTTGGAAGATGACTTGGTAATTTTTCGGTCATCAGAAAATTTACAAGGTCAGCATACCAAGGTACATAACCGTGAAGACTATATAAATGCTAGTCAGGAAATGATTCTGATGTTCTTATTGACTCAACTTGATTCACTATTCTTGATAAATGATCGGTAACGTGATTTTCCGCACCCTTCTTGTCTCTGATTTCAATATCAAACTCCTGAAGGAGAAGAATCCATCTCAATAATCTCGGTTTTGATTCCTTATTCTTCAGAAGATATTTTAACACAGCATGGTCAGAGAACACAATCACTTTAGCCCCTAATAAATATGAACGGAATTTTTCAAGTGCGAAAATAATTGAGTAAAGCTCTTTTTCAGTTGTCGTGTAATTGATTTGAGCTTCATCAACGGTTTCTGATGCGTAATAAATACATATGGAACCTTATCCACTTTCTGTCCAAGCACAACGCCTACGACACTATTACTCGCATCACACATGATCTCAAACTGATAATTCCAATTCGGAGGTTGAATAGTATGAGATGAAATCAATTTATATTTAAGTATCTCGAAAGTTTCTTTACATTCCCCAGTGAATGTAAATTCAGTATCTTTCTTCAACAGTTTATTCAGGAGGTCTGTGATCTTGAAAAAATCTTTTATAAACCGTTTGTAGAAACGTGCGTATCTAAGGAATGCACGTATTTCTTGAACGCTTAAGTGATAAAGTAGAGATTTGATAACTTTAACTTTAGCCTTGTCTACTTCTAATCTCTTCGTGGAGACAACGTGTCCCAACACTAAACCTCTTTCCACCATAAAATGATATTTTTCATAGTTAAGAACGAGGTTCGTTTTCATACATCGTTTAAGAACTTTTTCCAGATTTTTCAAGCAATGGTCAAAAGAATTTCCATAGACCCAAAAATCGTCCATGAAGATCTCTATTATATCTGATATATAATTAGAAAATATTGACATTACACACCTCTGGAACGTTGCAAATGCATTGCATAAGCCAAAGGGCATACGCCTATAAGCATAGGTTGCGAAGGGACAAGTAAATATTGTTTTCTTTTGGTCTTCAGGGGCTATCACAATTTGGTTATATCCTGAATATCCGTCTAGGAAACAATAATGAGAACGGCGTGCAAGCCTTTCTAGCATTTGATCCATGAAAGGTAACGGAAAATGATCTTTTCTCCTGGCTGCATTTAATTTCCTGCAATCAATACACACTCTCCAGCCACTTTACACTTGTTGCAATAATTTCCCCGTTGTCCTTCTCTACAACTGTTAATCCTGACTTCTTAGGCACAACGTGTATCGGACTTACCCATTGGCTGTTCGTGATTGGATAAATTACTCCGACATCGAGCAATTTCAAAATTTTATTTTGACCACCTCCATCATAGGAGGATTCAATCTATTTTGAGGTTCTCTGGATGGTTTGGAGTTGTCCTCTAATAAAATTCTGTGCTTGCAAGTAGCAGGACTAATTCCTTTAATGTCGACAAGGGTCTATCCAATAGTCGATTTGTGCCTTTTTAGTACATCCACCAGAGCCTTTTCTTGCTCATCTATTAGTTGACTAGAAATAATAATCG
The DNA here is from genome assembly GCA_035668315.1 of Drosera spatulata. Lineage (NCBI taxonomy): Eukaryota > Viridiplantae > Streptophyta > Magnoliopsida > Caryophyllales > Droseraceae > Drosera > Drosera spatulata. The sequence continues at coordinate 3,623 of JAOVYX010004399.1, forward strand.
ATAACTTGTTATCATCACCGAGATAAGCATATTTCAACTGAGTTGACAAAGGTTTTAGCTCTAATGTTGGTGGTGTTTCAATTGATGGCTTGATCTTTTCATGGTCTTGTGGCAATTCAAGCATTTTGACATGCTCTTGCCCTTGTAATTGATCTTCTAATAAAGACAAGTCATGATCTTAATTGTATTATTCAAATTCTTGATCAATTTCGATTTTCTTGATGGTTTCCATAAAGGATAACTCATCGGTATCGAATAATTCTTCTTCAAGGGACATGAGGTGCTAACCGAACACATAGCGAATACTTGATCGCTTGGATGTGTCATAGCTTCATAAATATTAAATGTAATTTTTTCTCCATCAAATTCCATAGACAGCGTTCCAGTGAGAACATCTATTTTAGTGTTAACTGTCCGTAGGAATGGTCTCCCTAATAAAATAGGTGCATGAGTTGAATGATTTTGACCATCTTCAGTCTTTATGATGTAAAAGTCTGCAGGAAAGACAAGATCGTTAACTTTCACAATGTTATCTTCTAACACTCCAACAAGATATGTCATGGACCTATGAGCAAGCTGAATTACAACCCTAGTTGGTTGTAAAGGTCTTAAATTCAAGGATCGAAAAATTGATAAGGGCATCACATTGATGGACGCTCCAAGATCAATCATGCAGCCTGTAATTTGCACACTTCCTATCGTGCATGGTATGAAAAACATTCTAGGGTCCTTTTGTTTTTGCGGTAGTCTCTTTAGTAAAACAGTTGAAACATTTTCGCTTACCATGACTCGTTCATGGCCCTGTAATGTTTTTTTTGTTGGTGCAAAGTTTCTCTAGAAATTTAGCATATCTTGGAACTTATTTGATTGCTTCCAACAGGGGAATGACATGATAGGCAAGCGAAGGTCCGTTATGTTCCACTGTATAGGAATTTGAGATATACTCCCGCCTGTAACCTAAGGTCAATAGGGGCAGGTAATCCAAATGTTTACTTCAACTTTCTTAAAAAGTTCAAATATGTCTTTTTCTACTTCTGCTTTCTCATCCTTAGTCAAACGGTTAGGAAAAGGAGCATTCGAAATAATTCTTGTTTCTTTCGGAACAGATATCTTTGTTCTTCTTGTTGTTTAGGGGTTTGAAGAATTTCAGTTACCCCTTCCTCTTTATCTTTATGAACTTTAAGTTCATCTTCAATTTCGTGAGGATTTTCATAAATTCCTGTTAACTCTTTCCTACTTCTCAGAGTTATTGCATTTACAGTTTCTCTAGGATTTATAGGCTGAGAAGGGAGTTTGTCGTTGATATGAGCTAATTTGAATATCAGACTTTGTCTCCTTTGCATCCTTTTGCATTTGCATTTGCGGTATAGCCATCTATTTAACCATATCTTCAAGTGACATTCCACTTGAAGATTCGTGATTATTGTTATTTGCATTAAAGTGTTGTTGTTGCTGTCCCTGACCTTGACCAAATCCTGAAGGGAATTTTTGTTGTTGGGGAGCATTCTGGGTGTTTTTTTGTGCTCCCCATCTAAAGTTTGGATGGTTCCTCCAACGTAGGTCAGGCATATTGTTCCACGGTGCTGTCCTTTGTCCTTGAAATTGTCAGCATTTACATCTTCTTGTAAGGAAGGACAAGCATTCATTTTATGTATTGTATTTTGGCAGAATTCACACGTCTTCACTTGTTGAAACTGTGATTGAGTAGCGTTGGTTACTAGTTTAGCAACCAAATTAGTAAGTGCAGTAATTTGTTTTTTGTTGCCGAGCTTCCAGCTGCCTCTTTATCAGCATCAGCCCTTGGGATGAAATCTTGAGAACTTTGGGCATAAATTTCTATTAATCTCCTTGCTTCAGCAGAAGTTTTGTTCGTTAAGACGCCATCACTTGAAGCATTTATTAGGTGACGTTCTTTGGGTAACACCCTTCATAGAAATGCAGAATTAGGAGGTTTTCCGTTTACTGAATGGTGCGGATAACTTGCACATAAGCATTTGAAATTCGTGAAGATTTCCCCCCATCTTTTGTCTAATCCTGGAAATTTCTTTCCGGAGATTCGTTGTTTGGCTTGATGGGAAATATTTATCGAGAAAAGCATTTTGAATTTATGCCCAAGTATTGATTGATAATAACTGCTATTCATACGGCCAGTCTTTTGCATAACCTTATAAAATGAAAGGAAATGCGAACAGTTTCATCATGTCAACTGTTATACCTTCAGGTTTGGTCGACTTACAAATTACATGCAACTCCTTCAAGTCTCTAGACCGTTAAATACAGGGAGTTTGTTCAGAAGGGAGATTCCATCCATTGAGGCGTAAAGAACAAGTTGAGCGTGCGTGTGAGGAAATTACAATAAGAAGATAACGCTTAGATTTCTGGTCTGGATAGCGATACATGTTAATATACTAGTTGTATATTAACACGTGCGGGGTAGTTTTGCCCTGTGTGCCGTGTGATGTTGTGCTGTGTTATGTTTGCATTTCTGTGTCATTGTATGATGGTCTGGTAGCACTTGTAGCTTATCACAGTTCATGATAACCTAACATTGATAGTCCTAATGCTAGGGTTTGGGTAGGTTGTTCTCCGTTAACCCTGTACGATATATGGATTTGATAAAGACAAGTGCTAGGTTTACAAGGTTTGGCACACGATAATGAACAAAAGGTTAGGATTAATACAGATTAATCCTATAAATGATGTCATGTTAAAGATAAACATGCAAAATAGGAATGAATTCATTAGAGGTGAGGTTAAACTCTGAGTTTGTTAATCCTACTGAGTTGTTACACTATTACTTGGGGAAGATGTCAGGTTAAACTATACAGGGATGAATAGTTGCGATTAATCATCTTATACGCGTAGACAATCCTATGAGGTTGTCAAGTTATCGGGTATCTCGCTGCAGGAGACCCTTGGGCGTCGTTACAGGTTGATCCCCTATTTCGAGTGATCCCGGACTTTTAGCTTCTAAAGAAGCTATGGATTTACATGTTTGACCAATGTCACTGTGTTAACAAGAGGGTATTTGTGGTCTGTCATGAATGTTAATTGTATGACTGGTTTTGTTATGGTTTCAAGACAGATTGTTCTCTTCTTTCCTTTTTGTGCTTCCCCTGAAAAGAGGGCCGGCACGTTACTGAGCTCGTATAACTCATGGCGTTGCTTTTCTTCTGTTTCTTGATTTCCATCTTTTCTGGTGCAAGACTTGAGGACGGATTTTGATTAAGCTATGATCATGTTTGTAATATTAATGCTTAGGACAATATTTCTAAGTTTTCGCTGCTTTAATATGTAATAAATAAGTAAATTTGTTGATCTAGTTTGATAATACTTTAAGTGTATTTTCATTTGGATTTATTCTAAATCGAGTTAAGTTGAATTGTCTGGCTAGGGTTTGTGGGACCCTAGCGACAGTAATGCCACGAGGGTTTTCAGAAAAGGACTTGAAAATCGGGGCGTTACAGGTTGGCATCAGAGCTTGGGTTTAGAATAAAAAGAAAACATTTAGGGTTCATATTCTAAAATATGTGTTAGATAAGTGTACTTGGGATTTTATATCATAATGCTTTAAGTTTTCAATTTACTATCTATGTTTGATCACCGTACTAAAATAAGAAATATTTTTTTATAGGATGGTGTCGACAAGGAGCCAAGGACTAAATCCTAAGCGCATCTCAAGAAGAGTTCGTAGGAGAGGGCTTCGAACCCATATGGAGGATCATCTCCACAAGCATAAGAAGACTATTCGGGAACTCAAAAGGATAGACGATGATATAGGCCATCCCGTTTATCAAGTAGAGGCTATTTTCTACTTATTGTCCAAGTGGATCGACGAGTGCTTTTGGGATCGTCACTATCGAGAGCTGTTTCTTGGTGGAGAACCAAATAAGAAGTATTTTGTAAAATGACAAATGGGTCATAGACTTTGACATTGTTGCTAATAAGGTTATTGACGTTCTTGCCTCGTGGTAAAGAACGAGACTTAAGGGGGATGTAATAATGTGTGTTTCAATACTGCTCGAACTCTATGTTCTTTTGTAACTGTTTTGTGTGAATGCTTATGACATTGGTTTCATCATCAATGTTTCATTATGCGTCGTGTGTAATCTAATGTAAAGGTTATTGCGTAGTTCAAGGATGAATGTTAATATAGAACCCGAATCTTATCAGCTCATAACAACTGAAATAATGCAATCACAACAAAAAAACAAATTGAAATGACATCTTGTTTGTGCAAATGTCTAACGTATAGGACAATGGCTCATACTGTGAACGCAACCACTCAATCCGAGGGCTTAGAAGAGTCACATCACCCCTCGGTGGCTTGTGCGCAAGTCCAGAATCCTGCGGTGCAGGAAAGAATCAACATATCTTCTGTTGGGAATCAATCCCCGGTGCAGCCACCAGCTGATCCTATGGTGATAATGATGAAGGAACTCCTCAGGCTAAGGAGAGGAGCAGCAGAACCTGTTGAGCCCGACAGGGCAAGGTACTTCCGCCAGTTCCACACACGCCGCCCGAGCCGGTATGCCGGAGGTGACGATCCAACTGTTCTTGAGAACTGGATCGGCGACCTCGAGAAGTTTTTCAATCTCATAGCCTGTCCAAAAAACATGAAGGCTCATTTCGGGGTATACTACCTCGAGGGGGATGCTAACAACTGGTGGAGCACGGTAGCAGAGCATGCAGAACTTTCCACCTTTGGCTGGGAAGGGTTCAAAGAGCTGATCCGCGATAAGTTCTACCCAGAGTCCCTGAGGGATGAAATGCGGGATGAGTTTACAACTTTGATTCAAGGAAACAGAAGCATTGCTGAGTATGCTTCAAGGTTTACAACATTATTACGGTTCGTGCCTTCATTGTACAGTACGGATGCCGAGAAAAAGATAAAGTTTTTGAAGGGTCTCAGCTGGAGGCTCAGAAACAGCTTGATTAGTCATACGTTTATTTCCTACCAGCAAACGTACGACAAGGCTGTGAACCTGGAGCGATCTTACAACGAGAAGGATGCGGTCTTTGCTGAGAAGAAGCGCAAATAGGACGATCCCAAAGCGGACGAGTCCGGTGGATTCCAACATCCTGGTGCACCCCAGAGGACCTACCAGGGTGTACCTTCAACAAGCTCAGCAAGCGTGGCACAGGGAGGCGGAAACCAGCCGGGCCACTCTGCTAATCCATAGTTCGGACAGCGAAGCGTTCACGGACTAACCAAGAGGAGAGGACCCGGTAACTGGAACAAAACCATGGCTGAGGTGGCCTGCTACAATTGTGGCAAGACAGGGCATGCCTCCCGAAGATGTCAAGCTGACCCGGTAACCTGGTTCACCTGTGGGAGAAGGGTCACAGAAACCAGTTTTGCTTCCATGGCGGCAACCGGATGAGGAACGCAGCGGAGGAGCCTGCAGCCACAGGTCAGTTCGTAGTGCAAGCGCCGAGACCAGCTAGGAACCAGCCCAGACCCCCACCAGGAAGGGTGTATTCAATGAATCCCCAGGAGGCGCGGCAAGGCGGAGCTGCAGTGACTTGTAACCTTCAACTTCTCTTTTGTTCGGCTCGTGTGCTCTTTGATACTGGTGCAACTCAATCCTTTGTTGCCAAGTCTTTCCTTGAGAAGCATGACATTGAGGCGAAACCCATGTCTAGCGTGCTATACATCGGGTTTCCTACAGGAGATGTTATGGGATGCAGACAAGTAGTGTCTTATGCTTCAGTTGAGATAGAGGGTGAAAATTTTTCCATAGATCTTGTAGTGTTTGATTTGGGGGAGTTTGATGCAATTTTGGGGACATCATGGCTAAAAAGATATAGGGCTATCATAGATTGTGAGAAGAAGTTAGTTCGAATCACTAGTCCTAGGGGTAAAAAATTTGTCTACCACGGGGAGGGATCGAAATCTGAAGTGACAATCGTATCTGCCTTGACGACAAGCAAGCTTCTGAGGAAGGGTTGCCAGGGGTACTTTTGTCACATAGAGGTCCCTGACGTGGAAGAGAAAGGGGTGTCAGAAATCCGAGTTGTGTGTGAATACCCTGACGTCTTTCCGGATGAAATTCCGGGAATGCCATCGGTAGAGAAGTTGACTTCTCTATTGAACTAATACCAGATGCAAACCCTATATCCAAGGCACCTTACCGTATAGTGTCGGCAGAGTTGAAGGAATTAAAGACTCAGTTGGAGGATTTGCTCGAGAAGGCGTACATCCGACCAAGTGTCTCACCTTGGGGCGCACCTGTGCTCTTTGTCAAGAAGAAAGATGGGGGCATGAGGTTGTGCATAGATTACCATGAGTTGAACAAAATCATCATCAAAAATCGGTATCCACTTCCACGTATTGTTGATCTCTTTGATCAGTTAAAAGGGGCAAAGATTTACTCCAAGATAGACCTACGTTCTGGATATCATAAACTACGTATCAAATCCATAGACATTCCAAAAACAGCCTTTCGAACACGATATGCTCATTATGAGTTCGTTGTCATGCCTTTCGGACTCACCAATGCGCCTGCTGTGTTCATGGATTTGATGAATAGGGTCTTTAAACCCTATATTGATCAGTTCATTATCGTCTTCCTTGATGATATCTTAATCTACTCCAAAACTCCACAAGATCACGAGAATCACCTTCGAACTGCCCTGCAAACCCTTAGA
>JAOVYX010004400.1:0-10272 GCA_035668315.1 Drosera spatulata
GGTGTAATGTGCCACAGGTAAGGATCTGCAGAGAAAAGTCAACCGGCCATGTTTATGCAATGAAGAAACTTAAGAAATCAGAGATGTTACGTAGAGGACAGGTTTGTGTCTAGCTTTCCTTGAATCAACGGTGTTATGCTAACCTTGATGGTTTTCTCATGTTATGTTTCTATTTCACCTGAATTCATGCAGGTAGAACATGTCAAAGCTGAAAGGAATTTACTTGCTGAAGTTGACAGCAATTGTATTGTGAAACTGTATTGTTCCTTTCAAGATGAGGAGTTCCTCTACCTCATCATGGAATATTTGCCTGGTGGAGATATGATGACTTTGCTGATGAGGAAGGATACACTAACTGAAGATGAGGCGAGATTTTATGTTGCCGAAACAGTCTTGGCAATAGAGTCTATTCATAAGCATAATTATATTCACAGGTATCTGGATTGTTATTTTCTGAAGTTTGATTATTTCCATCAAGTGCTCCACTGGATACAAAATAATATTTGAGTTGAATGTTTATAGGGATATTAAACCGGACAATTTGCTACTGGATAGATATGGCCACATGAAATTGTCGGATTTTGGATTGTGCAAACCCCTGGACTATAAAGGTCTCGAAGAGAAGTATTTGCCTGGGGGAAGCAACTTTAGCGGGGCACTTCAAAGTGATGGACGGCCAGCTTTATCAACACGTACCCAGCAGGAGCAGCTGCAGCATTGGCAGAACAACAGGAGAATGCTTGTAATTACTTTAGTGGGGCATTAAGTTGTTATTTTTTTGTATAAATCCTTACATATTGCCCCAAACCTGCCAATCTATTGAAGTTACAAATAGTAAGTGAAAACATAGGACTAACCTGAAAAATTTTAAAGTTCTAGGGGCAGTAATCTACATCTTCCCCAAGCTGTTCCATGCATATTAACCATACTCCTTTAGATGATTCTTTGGTATGCAAGCTTTTCTTTTCTTTTTTTTTTCTTTTTTTTGGGGTGTATTCTCTTCTAGATTGTCTAAGAGTAGGATAGAATTTTGCTACTGTGAGTACAGTACAAGTCCATCTTGGTTCATTGCTAGTGTGTGTACATTCTCCTCTAGATTATCTTAAGAGTAGGATGAAATTTCGCTACTGTGAGTACTGTACAAGTCCATCTTGGTTCATTCTTTCTGCATGCAATTTCTTAGGTGGAAGTGTCTTTTGTCTGAATGCTGCAGGCTTATTCAACTGTTGGCACACCGGATTACATTGCTCCTGAGGTTCTGCTGAAGAAAGGTTATGGCATGGAGTGCGATTGGTTAGCGTCTGAAAATGTCCTGGATTATTATTTGTCCTTATTGTCTCACACAATGTATACTACTAGCTAATATTTTGTTCATGCACAGGTGGTCTCTTGGTGCAATCATGTATGAAATGCTTGTTGGATATCCTCCATTTTATTCAGATGACCCGATGTCCACTTGTAAGAAGGTAAGCTTGTCATGATGCTATATCTTTTCATATGATCAAGCGCTACAATTTGAAGAAATTTGTTGTTGATCTAAACTAAAGCACTTTGAGAATCTGATTCTGTTGCTCCATCACTAGCTGACACTTCCAGAATCCTCTTTTCTCCCTCTCATTCTTTTGGGTTTTTAGTGTACAATAGATGTGCTTGGTTCTTCTTTCTCCTTTCATTTCGCACAACTTTTCTCTTTTGCGTAAATATAAAATGGACTGCCTGCATAATGATCTCTGGGTATACTTTAGCTTTACGATCGTTTGCATGGCACACTCCTTGCCCCTTTAATTTCAGTATCTCAGATCACTGTTTGTTGACTTGTCGGTGCTTTTTGTCTGTTTTCAGATTGTGAATTGGAGACATCACCTAAAATTTCCAGAAGAGGCAAAACTATCACGGGAAGCAAAAGACTTGATATGCAAGCTATTGTGTAATGTTGATCTGAGGCTTGGAACAAAAGGTGCTGACGAAATAAAGGTATATCATTTGTTTTTATTTTTAATTTCATTGTCATTTATATAACGTGGAAGGGTGTCTTGTGGTTAAGTTGTGGCTTTTTTCTGTTTGCAGGCCCACCCATGGTTCAAGGGTGTGGAATGGGATAAACTATATCAAATGAAAGCCGCCTTCATTCCTGAAGTTAACGACGAGTTGGATACGCAGAACTTTGAGAAGTTTGAAGAGGTTCGTTTATTTACCTTTTTCGATGTGAGAATGATTCGCTGGTTCTCCACTCCTATTTACATCTGGCACTTCTTTATGTTGTAGAAGACAGCAACCCAGGTGCAGACTTCATCAAAATCAGGTCCATGGAGGAAGGTTAGTGTTCCCCTCACATGTTCTTTGAAGCAAGTATCATAGTATTATTTTCTTTGAACTTCCAAAGCTTGGCATTCTTACATTTACTTCCTGTATAAGACACAAAATTCTGACATTTAGCTGAAAGTGTATGCTGTTTCTAGAGGATACTTGTGCACCTTGCGGCAACATTGTGTACTTGTACATTCTATATTATTTTTGTACTTTTATGTTTCTAATGGCTAGCCTTCATATTCCATTCTATTTATTTTTTTCATGCAGATGCTTCCGTCTAAGGATGTCAACTTCGTCGGATACACATACAAGAATTTTGATATTGTAAATAATCCTGAAGTACCTGGGATAGGTAATAACTGGTTTCTCTAACAATATATCTGCAATTTGTGTCAATAGTTGCAATTTAATCATGATCTAGAAAATAGTTGACTTTAAATCTTGCAAATTTTTTTCACTATTATCCGTATATCTAATTTTGATCTGCTTACTCATGTATCTTGGGTGCTTTCATTTTGCAGTTGAACTGAAGAAAAAGAACACCAAGCAAAAAAGACCTACGATTCAGTCGCTGTTTGGTACGGTGCTATTGTTTCCATAGTTTCTCATCCTTTAGTAGAATTGACTGAGGAGATCCAGGTTTCTTAGATATTCACAAGAACCTCATATGGCGTGTTTCTTTGATCGGTTATGTTGGAGACGCCACCGTCCAAAAGTTTGGATCGCGAAGTTCAATAGATTCAGTCAACGTCGATCTAGATGCTTCCATTTGAATTTTGATTTCGATGCTTTCATATTTGCAGATGAATCAGAGACATCTTCAGATCAACCTGTGCAAGGAAGCTTTCTCAACCTCTTTCCGCCTAAACCAGAAGCTTCTTAGAAGCCGAGAGAATCGTAACTACTCGTTCTACCAAGCCGCTTTGAATTGTTGGTCTGCCTCTGATCTAATCATAGAAGTTTGATGTTTCATTTTCCCTTTTCCTTTGCCTTCCAAGTCAACGAGTTTTTGGCTGATTTGCTTTCTGTAAATTCATAGCTTGTTCATGTATTTTTCAATTCTTTCATGTTGGCAATGCTTTTTTTTTCCCTTCTATTTGATTGGGTAAATTGTAACATATCGAGGGCTTGTTATTCGTTCTATATATTTCTAAAGTTATCGATCTTTGAATTGATGGATTATAGTGTCATGATTGTCTATTGGAAGAGATGTTTACTGGGCAGGGGAAAACGGTGATCGTTGATCAGGAATCAGCTAATTGCCTATATATCTTCGTCTTTTGCAAGGCATGTATACCGCACTGTATTTTGCTATGATGTGCTTCATGGTGTTCCGGTGTCTGGATGGTTTCTGTCAGCCTTGCACTTGTACGGACATTGTCGACTATGAAACTGCCATATCACTTGTTCGTTGAGTTGATTATGCTTCAGATTCAAATGAATTAACCCAACATCATGATGTATATCTACCGTGATGCATGTAAAAGACTGATATGGCGGTGTCATTTTAGCATCATGATTTCATCAGCCACCTTAACAAACATGTTCAATAAAAAAAGAAAAAAAAAAACACCCTTCGCATCATGCTATCATTCATTCATACATGTATGAAGGGGAGGATGGTTGCCGTCCTCTCAAAAATTTAAAAAAGGTTGTATTTTAAAATTTTAAATTGAATAAAAAATAATAATTAAAAAAAATTAAATAGCGGGTTGCATCCAACGTGATTATACTTATTGTAATAATTTGTTTCTAGTTTATAAAATCAAATCATATTTTCGTAAGTCTTCTTGACGTATTAAATCCAATTAGGGCCAATTTTTTATTAGTTTTTTTAGCTCATGAAGGCCAAATTTTTTACGTAATGGTTGGGATATGATTGTTTATCGCTAAATTTTCGAAACATATGCGTACCACAAAGGGAAAAAAAGGAGGGTGCATAGGTGTTGCTTTGAGCCTGGGATGGCTTGAAGTTCTAACTTGCATAAAAATCGTCCCATTCCGCCCGCGGGGTTCTTTCATCAGCCTGCGCCGTCTTCTGCGTCGTCCTCGCCGTTGCTCGAAACCCATTCATCGAATCGAATATGCAGGTGAGAATCTCCGATTCCCGTGCTCTCTTTATCTTCTCTTCCCAGTTATCTCTCTGATTTCTATCTGTGGTTCCTTTTTTTTCCCCAAATTTTTTTTTTAAAAAAGGCTGTTTCGAAACCCTAATTTCTATCTCTGCTGGTTTTGATCTCGCCGTGAATGATTGATTCATAGAATTCAAGGGGACGACACGTTCTCTTCATTGATTGAATTTTTTATCAGCGACCGAGCGAGGGAGTTGTGTAGTTCGTATTGTTTTTGGGCGAGTAGGTTTGTGTGGTTTTGCAACATTTTAGTCTGTGTGGTTTAGTTAATAGGTTAACAAGTTCTGTGAGGGAAATGGAAAGACAGTCAGGCGGTGCTTTCGAACTCTTCCGATTGTCGGTTGATTTTCCATGGATTTCTCCTGACGTGTTGATGAATAATAGAAGTTGATGAATATAAGAAACTGTTCGAAGGATCAACAAGTAGGCTTTGGGTTCTAGGCAAATGTTGCAACTCCTATTGTTCGAGACGGATTAAATTTGGGGCTTCCAGATTATACAAATCGGCGATTTTTCAAACTTGGATTCTTATCAATCGGATGTATCTTTGAGTTCTTTCTAGTTCCAAATGAAGTTTTGAACATCACCAATCATCTGTCCTTTGTTGCGTGAATGCAGGCTAGTGATAGATTCAATATCAACTCCCAGCTTGAGCATCTTCAAGCTAAGTATGTTGGCACAGGACATGCAGATTTAACCCGATTGTGAGTTTTCTTGCCCTGGTTCCCCTTTTTTCTTGGTTCTAATGTTAAGGTTCTTTGGGTGATTTGCACTGTGGTATAATTCTGTTTCTGTCTGATGCAGTGAATGGGCGGTTAACATCCAGCGTGATAGCTATGCCTCCTATGTTGGACATTATCCAATGCTGGCTTATTTTGCCATTGCGGAGAATGAATCAATTGGCAGAGAACGATATAACTTCATGCAGGTATGCATACAATAATGTAAATTGTTGGATTAACATCGGTTCCTAGAGCCTCGGTGATGGTAAATAGCAAATAGTAAATGCTGAGTGTGTTGTCGAGATATCATCTTTGAAAGGCAAATGTGCCTAAGGGTGTTTGAACCTAGAAAGCGGAGTAATTAACTTTGAGTGTTCACGCTCTAGTAGTCCGTTGTGATGCAGAAGTTCAGAACTTCTTGAAAAGCTGTTAATATATTTGGGATCTGTCCCAAACTGTTTCAAATTATCTTCAACCTGCCTTGCGAGCTTGAATCGTCGAGGACATCCCTCAAAGAGTCCAAATATCAGCCCTGCAGCCTTAATTCCTTGACACCACGATAAGTAGGATATAGATAAGCACAGTAAATATAGGCAGTAAATTGGGTAATGACCTGATATCCTTATTGATATACTAGATATTTGAGTCATTTATGGATTCTTTGATGACTTTTAACCCTGTGATCTGAAATGGTCACTCATTCCTTCCGTAGCACACTCAGTGAATTGACACAAAGGAAGTTGTTATTTTGTTGTTTTGCTTCCTAATTCTATCCCGATTTTCCATCAGGATGTTCAGCATGTGTGTTCCTGAATTTCTTTTTCTTTTGCAGAAAATGCTTGCGCCTTGTGGCCTTCCTCCTGAGAGAGATGATGATTGAGAATTGCTGTGTGATCTACATGTCTCTTGATCAACTGTAGTGAACCAAGAGCTAGTAGTAACTCTTGGATCCTCTAGCTATGAGTTGGTTTTAGTGGATACTGGTGATGTAGGTATAACTTGGTGTAGCGACAACTTGAGATCAATGGTTTACGTGTCAAGAACTGCTATCATCTGTCCTTAGCTGCGGACTTGAGTTTCTGTCACACTGGAAAGTCGAAGTCCTTACTATCATATGCTTCTTTCTTGAAAAAATTGCTGGCAAGTCATGGACTCGTGGCTTTCTCTCCATCTAGTCATTGAGTTTATATTACTGATTGTTGATATTGTTCTCTTAAATGATGTTATTAGAGCATTAAAAAGTTACATAAAATATGACAAACAAATATGATGAATACAGTTTGAGTAGAAATTTGTGTATGTGAAATGAAAGGAAATAAAAAATTGTTTGAAAATCTTTATCCATATTGGTGATATGAGAATTAGAGAGTATATATAAAAACTTTTTCATTATGTCTCTCTTGAATTAATTGTTAAGATATATAAAATTTACAAACACATGCGTCCGTAGGGTTGGACTTGAGCTTGAGTAAATAGTGCTTGTAGAGCACTAATAGGATATATATTCTTTTTGGACAAACTTACTATTAAATACTAATAAGTATTTTGTACCTTAAAAGACTATGTGTCGAGGCAAGGAAAAGACTAACCAGTTTTTCTATCAAAGCGTTCGGGCACAGTTATGTTCCACGTCCGAATACGACCTCATTTGATGGGAAACGATGGTTCAATAAAATCATCAGAGCGCCCGGGCATGGGCTTAGTGGCGTCTGGACGCAATGTTCTTTTTCCTACCAGTGCAAAACAATTTTTTTCCTCGAAAAATCATGCTTTTTCACCTCAAGACGTATTGCTTTGGATTTGGAACAATTTTCATTATATATTCTACATTCCAAATCAAATTGAAAGACATTCCAATCATCACATTCATCAATATCTCATTCATCAAGGAAATCTTCACAAACACTAATATCGATTTTCACAAAAAAAATTTCAAGAGGATTTCTTCAGGATTGTTTTCCGCAGTTTCTAAAAAGACTTGATTGTATATTGAAGGATTCTTCGTCTATACCCTAAACGATCTTCATGTTACGAAGAGATGACGAATAAAACCTTAAAGAAAGTTGATTTTACAATGTCTCTAAGTTTAAGGATCATGTTCTTCTTGTTGCACTTTTCGTACCCTATAGTTTCCTAACACTAACAACTCCCTCCGACCCAAAAAAATTACACTCCTTCTACACATAAATAAAAAGATAATGGCACGACAAATGATCCACGGGACGAGTAAAGAATATTTTTTATAAATTTATCGTGAAACATCAAATATAATATATGTCACGAAGTATAACCCTGTGACAAATTGACATTCATATCATATCTTTTATTAATAAAAAATAATACATCAAAATATATGATGAATAATATAATTACTTCATAACGTTGTAACTAATGTGAGACGGAGAGAGTAAATTATAAGATGACTCAACTGTATTTTGTGGCTAGTGCATTGTTGGAAATGCATCTGGGATCACGTCGATGGTGATGCCCCTCGGCGTTTGATTAATTTTTCGTCGGATTAATTTTGGGTCCTATCGAACGGAAAACATATACTAGCTCTCGATAACCTGCAAATTGGATTGATCATCTAAATCAGCACTACAAGCAATCAACCAATCGGCTTGATATAGTGATAGCTCATGTAATCAATATAACAAATGAGAAGTTCGTGTAAAAAACGAATGTGTACCAATCAATATAAGAACATTGTCGGACCATAAGAGGAAAATATGTTATGGTAAAACCAGCGTAAACTGATATATACTACAGCAGTAGCAATTATGTTGTTACAAAAATTATATATTGATGATTTTATATTATAAATTATAAAATTTATATTATAAATTGATGAATATATAAAATCAAATTTTAATATATTTTATAATTAAAATCTTACAATATATATTCAACAAATTATAATATTAACTTTTCAAATTATAGTACTCCCTCCTTTCCTAAAAAAAAAGAAATGGTTTTTCTTATTTGTCTGTCTCAGAAAAAATGAAATACTACTACCTAAAAAGAAAACTTTTTCTAATAATATCCTTATTTTTACTTTATATCACATCATTCCATCCTATTAATATTTTCGAATTTTATTTTCAAATTATTTTCCTATCCATCTCATAAATCACTAGGGATAAAAATAATCAATATTTAGCACTTTCATTAATTTACGTGTATTGTAAGGTTTTCATGTTTCACTTAATTCGAGACGAAAAAAATTACTCTTTTCGTTTCATTCAAATTATAATTTTTTTTTTGTCATCCCATTCAAATTGTAATATTTCTGTACTTATCAATTTTTTATACAAAAATATCAAAATATCCCTATTTTATATCAAATCAATTCATTCATCATCATTTCTTATTTTTCTCACTCCTATCTCACTCACTTATAAGAACAAAATTATTCTTTTTTATTAATTCAACATACACATAAATTAATATGTCGATCGTAGTTTAAATAAAATAGAAAGAGTATTAATTTTTTCAATTTATAACGCAGACACTTCGCTCTGCTTATGTAACAGCAACTACGCACTTCAAAACCATTTTGCACTGTGACGGTGTTTTTGTTTGAGTAAACGTTGATGGGATGCATACAAAAATGCAAACTTACAAAAACCATGGATCAAAATAAAAATAGGAGTAATTGAAAGAGGTGGAGAAAAGGACAGTCCAACTCCTGTTGTCCAGACATGCAAGTACTCCTTACTACGATTATGATTATTCCACAAACAAGCCTATCATCTATCAATCTATCAATAATTGACTATCCAAATCGCTTCCCTCTCATCTTCTCCTCTCCCTTTTTCTCCCTAATCATCTCTCCACATTTTCCCGTGTTCAATTCCCACTTTTCAACACATCAATCTCAACCCAGCTCAATTCATCACTATCCTTCCAATTTCTATTCTCATCTAATCAATTCACAGATTTCTTCGTGTTTCAACTCTTCTCTCAACAAATTCGCCGCCCCTTTTTTGTGAACTGATTTCATCCACCATGGATTCATCGTCGAGTGGTTTTAGCTCCCTCGATTAATCCTCCAAAGTTCCGATTTTTAGTGGTTTTGGCATTAAATTATGTTTAGGGTTTTTCTAAATTTGTGATTTTGAGTATTGGGTTGCTTCAATTTTCTTCGAATTTGGGGTTTTGTCTTTAAATTATGATTAGGGTTTTTCTGAATTTTGCATTTTGAGTACCGGGTTGGTGGACTCTGTTAGGGATTTTGGGTCTGGAGGGTCTCTGTTAGCAGAAAAATACGCGTATTATTTTCGTGTTATATGCGTATTAGATATTTACATTTGTGGAAAGCTTGTAGTATTGTAGATTTTTTGTATTGTTTTATTTTCCCCATTTTTCGTCGCTTCTACCTTGCTGTATTTTACTGATAGTGCTCTGCGCAATAGAATAGGTTTAAGTGTAAAGTACCTATTTTGAACTGTGAAGTGATAATTTGTTTGAGTTGAGGTGGGTAAAGGTGTGTGATTTTGAGGCATATTTGTATACAGAAGGATAGAGTTTGCATTTGGCTTTCTTGTGATTTGGCGGTTTGGTCGGAGTAAATTACTCACGTATCAAGGTAAAAGGTGCATTGCGTTGTATTGGATAAGCTTGTAGAAGTTGTAGAGGAGTAAAGAATGGAGAATGCACTTGGTGGGAAGTTTAAGCTTGGTCGTAAGATCGGCAGTGGATCATTTGGCGAGCTTTATTTAGGTATTTCTCTCTGGATATACTGTGATTATTTAGTAGGATTTGTTGTATTGTTTGTATTGGTGAATTTTGGAATTTTACTACTAATCGGGTTTTGATTTTTTTAGGGGTGAATGTTCAAACTGGGGAAGAAGTAGCCATTAAGCTGGTTTGTCCCTTGTTCCTTGTTCCTTGGTTGGTTTTGCATTGTTCTAGAATCTGATGATGCGTTGAACATCTGGGCTGTTGCTTATGTTCATTACATGAATACTGTGAAGTAGAAGTTTCTTTCCCTTTTTGGATTGCTTCTTTATCTTCTTGTTTACACAGACGCACTCAATGACACGTTTCCTTTCTGTATCAGGAACCTGTGAAGACCAAACATCCACAGCTTCATTATGAGTCTAAGT
>JAOVYX010004401.1:0-10272 GCA_035668315.1 Drosera spatulata
AATGCGGCGGCGCGTGGGGACCGAGCAGAGTGGGTGGGTCATTGAGAGGGTGAAAGCGGGAGATTATGAGTGATTAAAGGTGTGTTTAATTCATTGAATAGATTGATTAATTGGGATGAGATTAGGGCATGGATTTGAGATTTGGGGAATAAAGAAGATGATAAGATGGTAAGATAAGATGGTGGGAAGTCTTACTCGAATCGTATCAGATCTGCTTCATCTTCATTCTCATAGTCACCAGGGGTGAAACCCTAATGTCGCCAATTCCGATTTATGAGAAGAAGGTGTGCTGCTTGTTATATGAACCATAACGTTGTCAATGCCCGATTGAGGTTGATCTCCTTATCTCGAGGAATAAGGGTGAAACCTTGTTTGAAACTCGGATGGTCAGAAGCAAAGTAAAGATCGAAGAAGAGCAGTCACGATTTAGGATTTGGGCCGCCAAACGGGGTAGGGCAGTGATGGATGGTGCTGAATGTGACGTTGCGAAGGGGTGGAGGAGAGTGGGTTGGTCATTGAAAGGGTGAAAAGGGGAGATTGAGAGCGTCTAGTGGTTTATTTAATTCATTAATATAGATTGATTACATGGGGTGAGGTTAAGGGGTGGATTTGAGACATGGGTTATAAAGAAGATGATGAGATGGGAATATCAAATGGTGAAAAGTCCGAATCGAATCCCATCAATTCTGATTCCTCCTCGTTCTCACAGTCACCGAGGGTGAATCCCTGATGTGGTCAACGATCGTACGACGACAGGGGGTGATTCCCCAAATGTCGTCATACAGATGTGAGATCAGAGGGGTCTTTCAGGGATCAAACCCTAGCAGAGGCTGTGTTGATGGGGAAAGACAGTGATGATTGGGTTTGGATTGGAGGTCGATCTCCTTGTTCTGACAATCAGGGCGAAAACCTAAATGTCGCCAATGTCCGATTTAGGATTTGGACCGCCAAACGGGGTAGGGCAGTGATGGGTGGTGGTGAATGCGACGGTGCGTGGGGGTGGAGTAGAGTGGGTGGGTCATTGAGAAGGCGAAAGGGGAAGATTGAGAGGGATTAATGGTGTATTTAATTCATTGAATAGACTGATCAGATGGGGTGAGGTTAGGGGATGGATTTGAGAATTGGGGAATAAAGAAGACGATGCTGAGAAGGGAAGATCATATGATGGGAAGTTCGAATCGAATCCTATCGGATCTGCTTCATCTTCGTTTACACAGACAGCGAGGGTGAATCCCTGATGTGGTCGACGATCGTACGACGACAGAGGTTGATTCCTCAAACGTAGCCGTTTAGATATGAGATCAGAGGGGTCTTTTAGGGATTAAGCCCTAGCTGAGGCTGTGTTGATGGGGAAGGGCAATGATCATTGGGTTTGGATTCGAGGTCGATCACCATGTTCCGATAACCAGGGGTGAAACCCTAATGTCGTCAGTGCCCGATT
The DNA here is from genome assembly GCA_035668315.1 of Drosera spatulata. Classification (NCBI taxonomy): domain Eukaryota; kingdom Viridiplantae; phylum Streptophyta; class Magnoliopsida; order Caryophyllales; family Droseraceae; genus Drosera; species Drosera spatulata. The sequence goes on from JAOVYX010004401.1 coordinate 1,442, forward strand.
TAGGATTCGGGCCGTCAAACGGGGTGGGACAATGAATGGTGAATGCGGCGGCGCGTGGGGATGGAGCAGGGGGTGGGTCATTTAGGGGGTGAAAGCGGGAGATTGTGAGTGATTAATGATGTGTTTAATTCATTGAATAGATTGATTTATTGGGATGAGATTAGGGCATGGATTTGAGATTTGGGGGATAAAGAAGATGATAATGGTGCGAAGTCCGAATCGAATCGCATCAGATGTGCTTCATCTTCATTCTCATAGTCACCTAGGGTGAATCCCTGATGTGGTCGACGATCGTACGACGACAGGGGATGATTCCCCAATTGTCACTGTTCAGATATGAGATCAAAGGGGTCTTTTAGGGATCGAACCCTAGCTGAGGTTGTGTTGATAGGGAAGGGCAGTGACGATTGGGTTTGGATTCGAGGTCGATCACCTTGTTTCGATAACCAGCGATGAAACCCTAATGTCGCCAATGTCCGATTTAGGATTCGGGCCGCCAAACAGGGTGGGGCAATGAATGGTGAATGCGGCGGCGTGTGGGGATGGAGCAAAGTGGGTGGGTCATTGAGAGGGTGGAAGCGGGAGATTGTGAGTGATTAATGATGTGTTTAATTCATTGAATAGATTGATTAATTAATGTGAGATTACGGGGTGGATTTGAGAATTGTGGGATAAAGAAGGTGATGATGAGATGGTAAGATCATATGGTGGGAAGTTCGAATCGAACCCTATCGGATCTACTTCGTCTTCGTTAACACTGTCAACGAGGGTGATTCCCTGATGTGGTCGACGATCGCACGACGACAGGGGATGATTCCCCAATTGTCGCTGTTCGGATATGAGATCAGAGGGGTTTTTGAGGGATCAAACCCTAGCTTAGGTTGCGTTGATGGGGAAGGGCAGTGATGATTGGGCTTGGATACGAGGTCGATCACCTTGATCCGATAACCAGGGGTGAAACCTTAATGTCGTCAATGTATTCTAGGATTCGGGCCGCCAAACAGGGTGGGGCAATGAACGGTGAATGCGGCGGCGCGTGGGGGTGGAGCACAGTGGGTGGGTCATTGAGAGGGTGAAAGCGGAAGATTGTGAGTGATTAATATTGTGTTTAATTGCTTGAATAAATTGATTAATTGGGGTGAGATTAGGGCATGGATTTGAGATTTGTGGGATAAAGAAGATGATAAGATGGGAATATAAGATGGTGGGAAGTCCGAATCGAATCGTATCAGATTTGCTTCATCTTCATTCTCATAGTCACTTAGGCTGAATCCCTGATGTGGTCGACGATCGTACGACGACAGGGGGTGATTCCCCAAATGTAGCCATTTAGATATGGGATCAGAGGGGTATTTTAGGGACCGAACCCTAGCTGAGGCTGTGTTGATGGGGAAGGGCAGTGATGATTGGGTTTGGATTCGATGCTGGTCATTTTATTCCGATAACCAGGGGTGGAACCCTAATGTCGTCAATGCCCGATTTAGGATTCGGGCCGCCAAACAGGGTGGGAATGCGGCGGCGCGTGTGGATGGAGCAGAGTGGGTGGGTCATTGAAAGGGTGAAAGCGGGAGATTGTGAGTGATTAATGATGTGTTTAATTGATTGAATCGATTGATTAATTGGGATGAGATTAGGGCATGGATTTGAGATTTTGGGGATAAAGAAGATGATAAGATGGTGGGGAATCCGAATCGAATCGCATCAGATCTGCTTCATCTTCATTCTCATAGTCACCTAGGGCGAATCCTTGTTGTGGTCGACGATCGTATGGTGACAGGGGGTGATTCCCCAATTTGTCGCTATTCAGATATGAGATCAGACGGGTCCATCAGGGACCAGACCCTTGCAGAGACTGTGTTGATTGGGAAGGGCAGTGATGATTGGCTTTGGATTTGAGGCCGATCTCTTTGTTTCGACAACCAGGGGGAAACCCTCACAATGCCCGATTTAGGATTTGGGTTGTCAAACGGGGTGGGGCAGTTATGGGTGGTGGTGAATGCGACGATGCGTGGGGGTGGAGGAGAGTGGGTGTGTCATTAAAAGGGTGAAAAGGGGAGATTGAGAGTGTCTAATGATGTATTTAATTTATTGAATAGATTGATTAGATATGGTGGGATTAGGGGGTGGATTTGAGATATGGATTATAAAGATGATGAGATGGGAAGGGCAATGGTGATTGGGTTTGGATTTGAGGTCGTTCTCATTGTTCCGATAACCAAGGTGAAACCCTAACGTCGTCAATGTCCGATTTGGGAGTGGGGCCGTCAAACTGGGTGGGGCAGTGAAGGGTGGTGGTGAATTTTATGACGTGTGGAGGTGGAGGAGAGTGGGTGGGTCATTGAAAGTGTGAAAAGGGGAGATTGAGAGTGTCTAATGGTATGTCTAATTCATTGAATAGATTGATTAAATGGGGTGATATTAGATGGTGAATTTGAGATTTGGGGGATTCAGAAGATGATGAGATGTGAAGATCTGATGGTGGGATGTCCGACTTGAATCCCATCAGATCTGCTTTCTCTTCGTTCTCATAAGTCACTGAGGGTGAATTTTTGATGTGGTCGACGATCATACGACGACAGGGGTTGATTCCTCAAATGTCGCCGTTCAGATATGGGATCAGAGGGGTCCATCTGGGACGAAACCCTAGCGGAGGTTGTGTTGATGGGAGAGGACAATGATGATTGGGGTTAGATTCAAAGGCCGATGTCCTTGTTCCGACAACCAAGGGTGAAACCCCAATGTCGTCAATGTCCGATTTAGGATTCGGGATCGTCAGACGGAGTGGTGTAGTGAAGAGTGGTGGCACGTGAGGGGAGAGTGATGGGTAGGGAAGACGACAAGGTCGGGACATTAATGAAGGTGATTGTGGTGAATAAGGGTAGTTGTGGAGTCGGTGGCAGGGTGGGTCATTGAGTGGTTGATTTGAGAGAGATTAATGGTGTGATTCATTTATTGAATGATTTGATTAAAAGGGTTGAGATTTAAGGGTGGTGGCGTATGAGGGGAGAGTGATGGGTAGGGAAGGCGGCGAGGCCGGGACACTAATGAGGGTGATGGTGGTGAATAAGGGTGGTTGTGGAGTGGGTGGCAGGGTGGGTCATTGAGGGGGTGAAAGGGTCCCGATTTGGGAGAGATTAATTGTATGATTAATTTATTGAATGAATTGAGATTTAGGGGATGAAGAAGAAGATGATGATGAGATGGGAAGATCAGATGGTGGAATTGTACATAATGAAAGACGATGGAGTTTGCGTGGTCCCGATGGTGTGACGAGCGAAGAAGGTTCAAGCGAAGAGGGTCGCGACCATGCAACTCTTCAAAGGAATCAAAAGTGAGGAACCTACTCACTTGAGGAGAGGTGAGATTTCTCACACGGCAAATGAGGTGTCAAAGAAGATCTCAAAAATCTTGCCGAAGGAACACGGGAAGGAACTCCCACCAAGACGGCAAGATGGGTGCTCGAAGGCTTCTCGCGACGACTCAAGGAAGGAATCGAGTCATACGAGGACGTCGCGACGAGAACGTTCGTGATATAGATGGAGGAGTATGTCATGGACGGACTAATTTAAGGAGTTATCCTTGAGGAATTGTCCAGAGTTCTTCACATTTCTCTAGACAATTCCATACTTTTTTAGGATTGTCTGGAATTCTCTAGAATTTCCTAGAGTTACGAAAAATTCTCTAGAGAATTTTTTGTAAATATCTTAGGGGAAGAGTGTAGAAGACTCTTGTTTATTCTTAGGAGAAGAAGGGCATGGAAGAGTTTAGACCCTTTCATGAATGTGTATATAAAGGGATGCAAGGCTCATTTGCCAAACCATCCCCAAGGAATCTCATCCCATCCCAGGACATCCCATTTTTATAAGCTCAAAACTTTGTGAACCCTCAAACGTTCTTAATATAAGCTTGTTTCCAATTTCAAACTCTCTTGCGTTATCAAACATCATTTTTGGGCGACGAGTAGGTTGAACTCAAGCAAAGGAGTGAGTAGTTTGAGTGTCGTACGGATAGCGAGAACTTATCCCCGTGACATGAAGCTCTTGTTTAACATGTTGCAATACAAGGTGTCAGATCATACAGCTTCAATGCATTATCTGGCAATCAAATCCTTGTTTAGAGTTCACTGTTTGAATTGTTTCTCTCCTGCCTTTGATTGGTATTTTTTGCTGTTTTCTTTGACATCACGTTATCTTGCACTCGACGGCATTCCATGCACTATCTCATTCGAATATGATACGAGGAGTACAGATCACCGAAGCAATCTCATACGAGTTGTAAAGCAATGTTCTTTTCTTCTTCCTTGATCTACTGATTCTATTTTGCTTTCCGTGGCAATGCATCGTTGGTGTTCAAAGGTTTGATGAAAATGTCTTGGTCCTGATTCATTAACTACGTTTTCCTCTGCGTTTTCTATTTGGCCCAAAAATTCTGTGTTGTTTTTTTGGTTGTTTAACTGGTGAGCTCTTCTCGAGATGAACAGTGATGATATCCTAGCACCTCCACGGGGAACGATCGAAGTTTGCAATCAGTAAAGGATATTTTTCCTTGTTAATCTATCAACACGGTATTATTTTATTATCATGATGTTATTCTTCCATACTATATTTTAGCCAATTCCCATTTGTCACCACCGGGATCAGTTCGATATTCTCACAGAGGTAGGGGACCTCATTCACATGGATATTCTAACTCTTGCTTGGGCTGATACTAATGGTGGGCTCTATATTATTGCACTGCTGACTCTCTTAGACATTTAACTTACCCACGGTAAGATTTATTTGGAGTAATTTGCTTGTCTAAAATATAATGTGCCAGAGAAATTTCCTTTTGTGCAGGGGATCCTGATTCGACGACAGAATTCACATTACATATTGACCGGGAGGCGTGGGAAGGATGGAGAAAGGCTGAGCCGAGTCAGAATTTTCCTTGGGATAAACAAGGGCCTGGAGAATTATTATGTCAGGGCATCTTGAATAAGTGTACATGCATATGGTGATTTTCTGTATGCTTCTATTCATAAGCACAAAAGTTGGTTTTAGTAAGCTATCAGATATATTGTAGTTATGTTCTCGCGATACTCTGATTTATATACTTCCTGCATCATAAGGAGTAATTTAAACATGACTATCGAGAGTGTTCCCCTATATGTTTATCCACGCCTGGTATTTTGTCGCTCGTCTATGATACACTCCGTTGGCAATATTATGATCACTGTCAGTTGATCAAGGATTCTATATCATCCTTGATGTTTTTTGTGTTGCAAACTTGAACGCAGTGTTTCCTGTGCTTCTCTTAAGAGGCTTGATCAGTTGGTTTGGCTGTAAATTGCAGTTCAGCTTTAAGAGCTTTTCCTGAGTGAAAGCAAATCGACGGAGGAAGTGGAGTTATCAGGAATATGAAGCCTCCTTTGCTAGAACTCTGAATGTACGATTGGCAAATGCTTGTGACTGGAATATGGCGAGTGCAGAAGATTCTGTCTCTTAAGGTACCATCATTTATTTATTCTCTTCCTTGTGTTGGTTTATAAGCATGTTTTTGCTCAATGTTGAATAGAGTAGGAAGTAATTCATCAGTAGAAACAATACACATCACATTCGAGGTGAAATGTTTAGTGAGCATCCTTTTGCTACATGGCGCCCTCATCAGTATTTAGAAAAGTTTGACTTCTATGCACAGATTTACTATTTTTTATTGTTGTTTGTGAAGTCTTTGGCTTTCCTTGAAGTGAAACCTTCAGTTAAAAAAAAGGAAGAAAGAAAGAAAAAAGGAAAGAAAAAAAAAAGTAAAAAATGTGAAACCTTTAATCATTGCTCTGATCGTCTACTCTGATTCAATACAGGAAGGTTACCTTTCTTTGGTACCTTCTGTACAGATTTCAGCTCATGTCATGGGGGCGATATATGGTCTGTCATGGCTAATTGTTTACCCAACGTTGTGTGGGCTGCACTGGGAGTTGGTTATTGAAAAGTAGAATATTAATTACTTGTTCTTTTCTGCAGGATTAAAGTAAAGGTTTGGAAAATTTCTTGGTATATGGATGATTTAGTCGAAAATGAGATTAAGTACTTTTTAATATGATTCCTTTTCGTTGAACTGATTATTGATTGACCATCGCACTCCCACTGATGTCTTCTCCTCTTGACATATGTTTGCATGTTTTTTCTTATCCCATTTGAAATCAAGTTTGCAAGATATTCTGAATTCTGATAGAATGAACTGGGCAGTTGGCAAATCAGGGAAGAAACTATCTACAAACACCGGAAAGGTATTCCTCTTTCCCAATTTTCAGTTTAGCAATGTTCTGATTCCTGCATGTCTATGTCCAAGATAAGCATTGATGTTCGATTGACAAATTCATATTACAGGAGTATGAAAATAGAACTGTTCGTTACCATCCTTTCATATTAAAAGGACAAGGATATAAGGAAGGTTCATCTGAGTCGGGGGTTGAAAGAAAATTGCGAAAGTTTCAATGGAATTCGATTGCAAATTGCTTAAACTTTTTGAATTGATCTCTTTGCAAAAATTTCAATGGGGTTTGGTTGCATCATATCAGCTCCCTTCCCCTTGAATCACATCTTGTCCTCAAGATCGTCCATTCATCCAAACCATCACAATCAGGAAATCAAACCTTCTAGACATCCTCTCAGGTTGCATCATCCACATCATTGCCCTGCCATTTAACCTAACACTTTTACCCCTATAGCATTACCATTTTTTACTATCCTTCTAGCCCAAATGTCATCAGGTCTCATTTTCTGCACCCCTTCAGTTGCAAAATCGGGTAAAACCGGACTTGCAAGCCTATCACCCAGCTTCTTCTTGAACAAGGACATATGAAATACATTGTGTATCCTGGCTTCTGGAGGCAAGAGCAACGCCATACGCCACCTTACTGATTTTTTCTATCACCTCAAAAGGGCCAAAGTACTTAGGATCCAATTTCTGATTAAGCCTCCTTGCCACAGAATGTTGCATATGTGGTTTCAGCTTCACATAAACCAATAACCCACTATAAATTCCCTTTTTGACCTCGTCTTATCAACTGTGATTTTCATCCTCTCTTGAGCCCTCTTTAAATGATGCCTTTAGGTCTGTATCATCTCCTCCCCATCAATCATCATCTGATCTACATCATCAACGTTGGAGTCCCCATGAACATAACGAATATGAACTGAAGGAGCATAACCATATAAAGCTTGGAAGGGGGCCATTTGAATCGGTGTGAAAGCTGGTGTTGTACCACCACTCAGTTAAAGGCAACCATTTCACCCACTGTCTTGGGTTACCCCCAGCCATACACCTCAAATACCCCTCTACACATGTTGTCCTTTTCCATCTGCTTATCTGTTTCAAGATGATAACTGGACGAATACTGAAGTTGAACTCCCAAGGTCCTGAATAACTCCTTCCAAAATAGGCTCAAGAAAGCTGAGTCACGATCACTAACCACTCTATTGGGCATCTCATGCAACTTGAACACTGAATCAAGGAAGGCCTTAACCATAGATGAAGCTGAGTAGGGATGAGACAAAGCCATAAAATGCTTATGTTTGCTAAACTTGTCCATGACCACCAGCATGTCATCCCTACCCTGGGACAAAGGCAAACTAGAAATAAAATCCATACTCATATTTGTGAACGCTGCTACTGGTATAGGTAAAGGTTGTAGTAACCCTGGTGAGGCCACAATCTCATATTTGAACCTTTGACAGGTCTCATATGACCTAATAAAGTTCCTCGCTTCTCTCTTCATGCCTCTCCAATAAAAAAGATCCGAAATCCTCTTAAAAGTGGCTTGGACTCCTAAGTGACTAGCCAAAGAAGAATCATGCCAAAGCTTAAGAATCTTTTCCCTTAGACCTACTGAATATGCTATAACTAGTTTCCCTTCCTTCTCAACTGCCCATGCACCCAAGAATACTTATTTGAACAAGTAGGGACCCTTTCAAGCTCTTTCATCAACTTCTTGAGGCCTTCATCAACTATCCACCTATTCTTGTCAACTATGCTCGTTGTCACGGACGGGCTAATTTGTGAGGTTCGTTTTGAAGAATTGTCTAGAGTTTTTCACATTTCTCTAGACAATTCTATACTTTTCTAGAGTTTTCTTGAGAACTCTAGGGTTCTCCGGAATGCTCTAGAATTCCCTAGAGTTTGGTAGAAGAGATGTTCAAACGGCCATGGAGTCACGACTCTCGAGGGTGGAAGAGATCGTGACTAAGATGGCGGAAATGTTGGAGGAAGATGTGTCTAGCAACGATGTTATCGAGACTCGGGAGGAATGCCTCAAGGGAGTGTTGCAAGGTACTCTCAACTCTTGTTTGGACACTCTTCGCAAGGAGTTCCGAGCGCAATTGGATGAGGCACGTGCAGTGGTGACCACTCTCCAGGAGGAGATGAGGGTCTTGAGAAGAAACTTCGCTATGCAAGGCGGCCATAGCGAATGGAGGTGCAAGCTTTGGGAAGATGGCGCGGTTCGAGCCCACTAAGCCAAAGCCGTTTTCGGGAAAACGCGATGCTAAGGAGGTCGACACCTTCTTCTTCAACATAGAGCGATACTTCGATCTCTTGGGCATAAAAGATGAAGAGGAGAAGATCAAGACCGCGGCCATGTTTCTCTCCGACACGACGACTATGTGGTGGCGTCGTCGTTACGGTGACGTTCAAGCGGGAACTTTCATCATGGAGAAGTGGGATGACTTTAAGAAGGATCTCAAACTTCACTTCTATCCGGAGAATGCCCAATACGAAGTCAAGAGACAACTTCGGAAGTTGAGGCATACGGGCACGATTCGGGAGTACGTGAAGGATTTCACGGAGTTGCTCTT
>JAOVYX010004403.1:0-10269 GCA_035668315.1 Drosera spatulata
GGCTGTTGTAAACTCATTACATTTGTATAATTCATAATTTTATTTCATTTTGATTGATGTTTGTATATTTTGGAGTTTCTAAATAGGTTTCAGGTACCTGTATTTTTTTTTTTGTACGGATGAAATTCTTTTTTTATTTTTTTTAAAAATATATATCAGTTAGCGACGGAATCCGTCGCAAAGTATTCCACATTGTCCTCGATATTTAGCGACGGAATCCGTCGCTAAGTCTTTGAAGTTCGCATTGATTTTTAGCGACGGAATCCGTCGCAAAGTATTCCACATTGTCCTCGATGTTTAGCGACGGATTCCGTCGCAATGTCTTTGAAGTTTGCATTGAGTTTTAGCGACGGATTCCGTCGCTAAAATCTTCAAATTGACAAAGATATTTAACGACGGCTTCCGTCGTTATATATCTTGATTTGGAAAAAAGATATTAACGACAGCAAAAGTCAATCTGTCGCTATATAATTTTTTAACGACTCCGTCGCTATTAACGTGGTCGCTAAACCAAATTTTAGCAACGGAATTTTTGCTTTTTGCGACGGAAAATTTCCGTCGCAAAAGAGCCCCTTTTTTGTAGTGTCATTTATTACATATTTTACTTAATTCATAAACCATAATACAGTAGATGCATATTATGACCATAACCTATATCACACCTGCCCGTCGTCTGCAACTCCTGAAAACACAGAGAAAAGAAAAACACAGAAAAATAGTAACCGTGAACCATACGAGCTCAATAACGTGTCGGTCCCCTTACCAGGGGTTACACGAGAGACGAAGATACGAAAAAAAAAAAAACAAAATGATCATGTAGGTCCTTTGTTCCAGCACTCTGGAACTTATCATATCAATATCTTAAAAAAACAAAACACAGTAAAGACAAAAAATAGATACCCTCAGTGTAATAGTTGTGTCCTTGACGAGACTTATTCAATTTCAATTTATCAAGCTTTATTTAGCATTACTAAAAGGGACATCCGCGAAAGGGGATCAATCAAACCGAAGCCCAATGTCTCCTATAGTGAGTTTTCCTCATACCAAAACGACCTCACAAGATCGATGCAAGAATATCACCACCAAGTCACTGTATAACACATACGACAAACACAACGCTCTTTGTGTTTTATACCACGAAGTTATCTCATCAATTATGGATTTACACTCCTTTCACTCACTCATCCTCTTTATATCAATAATCAAGACATACCACAAACACACACATTATCTTATCACGGCACACAACAGTTACAGTCAGTATTTTACGTTAGCCACATTTAGTGACCACGTCCATATTATTATACTCACGATATAATAATATGCATCGCCACACACAATAAATCTAAACGTTACCTTCTCATTGTAATTTCCTCACACACACGCTCAACTTGTCCTTTATGCCTCAACGAGCGGTGTCTCCAGGTCCTATAACATGATAGAGTTCATATATTAATATATTTGCTTATGAATGTTTGTTCGTACTTCATAAAAAAAACCCTCATATTAATATTATGAGGTGATGTTGAGCTTTATAAAAGCCTTTGATACTTATTTTGATTGTCCATGATGATGATTTTATATATTGAATATCATTAAAGATATTTGTGAATATTTGGAGTTGTTTAGGGATCAAAACGATTATTCTTGATCCAGAAGATTCTAAGACGGCATCCCTCCCCTTGGGACGGACACTCCGACCTCCGAAACGAGCGTCCCGACCTCTTAAACGAGCGTTCATGTCTCTGGAATGAGCGTCCTGCCTTTGAAGTGAGCTTCCCGGCCTCTGGAACGAGTATCCTAAATTCTATCAAACGTTTTTAAAGTTTTGGATGACCTTTGGACGTATTTAAATCTATAACTTCTTGTATACAACTTCAAAAATTATTCCATAAAATTCAGCATAAACTACACTTCATAATCTTTTCAGTGAATTAAAGTTTCCATCATAAAACCTTATCGATAATAGTAGTTAATTAGTTCAAGTTTATATTTTTTGTTAGTTCAAACAGTTTGACATTTCTACACTAATTCACTCATAACTCTCTATATATAACTCCAAATAATTATTTGTAAACTGTTCAAAAAACTAGACTTTCATATCTTTCCAGTGATATAATGTGTGTCTCATAATTCTTATTATATAATTTTATATCAAGTCATAAAGTCATCTCTATAATCAGTTTTTTATAGATTGATATATCCGTACGTTTTGATTTATAACTTAAGATTCTCAACTTCGAATTATGATTTATTAACTTTTTTAAAAACTAGACATATAAGGATTCAATATATATTAATATCAAGAGTTTTTAAAAAGTGTATAAAATTTAATAAAATTTCTAATCAAGATGATTACCTTATGGTGAAGGTTCTACGTCTTACTCGTCTTATCACCTACGTTCTCCTCTTCTCCTTAAACTTCTCCTTCTTCTCTTCTCTTGCTTAACTCTAATATAAGAAGTGTTTTGTTTTGTGTTTGTAAGGAATTTTCAAGGAGATAAGAGCTTGTATTTATAGAAAAATAAATCAATTAAAATAGTTTAAGTGGAATATTGGTGAATATTTAGTGGGTGTTTAGTGGATAATTAGTGGATATTAGTGGATAATTAATTTATTTTGGTGGAGTAGAAATTGACATAAAGGAAAATGAGTGGCAAAATTAGGTTTTGGTCATTTTCGTATAAATATGATATTTTCGTATAAATATCGTATTTCTCTGTATTTGCGTATTAAGGTTATATTTCGTTCATATTTTGCATTCTTTCCCTATTATATAGTCAAACAAATCTTTTAACCCCGCGAAATAAATTATAACTTACGATAATTTACTATTAACTTTAATTATCATGAAACTAAATTTTATAAAAATTTTCGGGTCCTTACATTTCGGGTTCAAGCTTGATGGATGCCAATGTGTCGTCAGAGTCTTTAATCTTTATCGTTTCATTCTTCTCTCATTCTATTGCTCATCTTTATCACAATCCATTTCAGCCACCTTCCCTTCCATGTCCTCTTCATGCTTTGTATACTTTTAACAGCACAATACAAAACAATTAAAAGAAAATCACTAGCCTTGTGCTCTTGGAGAAGAACATCAGCTTCTGAAATGCCCGTAGATTCTAAGAATATAGGAAATGGCTTCTTCAAGAAAGACATGCATATAGTCACCAATCTCACGAAATATTTCACCTCATCAATTATTTTAGGACCCCGAACTTTCAGCATACACATTAGACAATGACAAATCACCATGAATTATGATACAAATACCACTAAAATAAAAACCATGGTCGAAACACGGAGCATCGAATTTAACCATAGTAGTATCAAATTCCCCATTGAAACACCGCTGTCACCATGCTCGATCTGCGTCAGTTTGTCCATATTCATCATCTCCATTATCGTCTTTGGGATCGCCTTCTCGATCTCTAAATGCTCGATGACGACCATGGATCTCTTGTCCAGTTGCAACGTCTACACTAGCCTCGACCTCTTCACACCTTTTCCTATGATGACTCATGGTCCCCGACCAAGTCTCGCTTGTCCCATCATCCTTCGTCTTCAAATTTGTCTTGTCTAGAACGAAATCCGAAAAGAAAACGAGAGGGCATTTGGTCGAATAGGTTGGAGACAAGGAAAGGTGGAGGAGTGGTGGTGATGGGGTGGTGGTGATGTTGAAGGCAAAGGCGAGAAATGGGTTGAATGGGTTAGATGATTGATGAGGTGAAGGGTTGTGAATGGTTAGATTAAGGGTGTGACTTGGGTTAGTTTAATACATATGATTAGGTTAAAGTGGGGATAGAGTTGGTATTTTTAAGGAAGTGAGTACCAAATTGTAAAGTAAACTTTGAATGGGTACTTAAATATGCCATAAAAAAATATATACCAAAATGTAAGATGAAAGTTATTTGGAGAGTTTAAAATAATTGTCCCTATTTTATATATAATTTGAAAATTTTCGTTATTGATTTGTATTTTCTATTAGTTTGAGGTTATAGTATATAACGTGTATTATCATTCATGTTTCATAATATTTTCTCAAAAAATAACGTTTGATCGTCCTGCATCATCAGTAAAAAAAAAAGATCGCAATCTTTTTTGGAACAAGTAGAAGCTTTGATTCTCTATGTGTGTGGATCGAAGGGCAAACACTAACCGAGCCTTCAAAAACGAGATTTGTTAGGTGGATCGTCGAGGAAGACGGAAGTTGCTGCATTTCAAGTTCCTCAAAATCAGAACCTAACACCATTTAGCTTTGGCATCGGGCTCGACCCTTTTAACCTTACTTTAAGCAAGCTTTTAGACTTCTAGATGTGTGTAAGTCAAGCTAAAAGCATATTTGATGGATCAACCTAGAGAACTAATCAAATGGAATTCCAAGATGAAGCTTCATGAATCATTTGACATGGCAAATGACAATTAACGTTATGCAACGAATACATTATAGATAAGAAGTGTTTATTCAGTGGCGCCTGTGTCGGATCGAAGTTCATTCAAGCATGGTATTATTGATAAAGTTCCATATGCTTTTTCTAAATCAGAATCTTTAAGGATTTAGCATGGACCGAGTGAGTCGAGCACATCTGCACGTTGGCTTCTCTTTCGTCTCCAAATTCTATCACTGCATCAATTTTAGCAATCTTGATCTAAAAGTTGTCTACTCCACGGATAGATCCGTGCGATCAAAAACTCAACCTCGTGATATTAGGCCACAGATATCATTTGGACCATATCATCTATCATCCTCCAAATCTCCTGCGATGCAAGTCGCTGTTCCATGCGTTATCGTGTTATCACAACTATAACTTCATTTTAGGATTACCAACTACGGCAATCTTGATAGAATCACAGACTTTAATATTATAACCAGAAGTCATAACACTCAATTTCATTTTGTTATAGTTTCAATTTAAGAAAATTTATCCAAAAATGCAAAAAGAAAAAAAAAGAAAAAAAAATCCAAAATCAAACACACAAAAAATAATTTCAAAAATATTCCTGAGCAATCCCACACTTTTTTGAGTGGTATGTTTTTTAAATTATTTTTTTCGTATTTTTTTTTGCAATATTTTCTGAATTTTTATAATTTTAGGTAATTTATTGTTCAATATTATCCTATGTTTAACGACAGACGTTCCTGCACCTTTATCATGCTTCTTTTCCCAAGATACTTTACAACTATGTGTAGCTCATGCCTACAAAACACCGTATTAGACGTTTATCCACTTCAGTACAGTTTCTTCTATAGTTTTAGCTACGACGCTACAGTGATTCCTCAAACCTTACACAACATATGCTACAAAACATGAGTCCACGACAGGAGTCATGGCCCTGGCGATGAGATTTGTAGTGGCTGTTGAAGATGCCATATCGAGTATGAAGAAAATATAGGCTCTATAGCAAGTAGTGTATCCTATAGAGGGATTTATATATATATATATATAGAATCCAATAGATCACTTTGAAAATCATTGAAATAAATGTCTTTTAAATTTATTATCAACCATTCAAGATACCTAAAGGAGAGATCTTGGAATAATTTCATCTAGCCAGAGTACTAGAAGTTACTATTTTTCTAATTGTTTACATACCAAACCATTTTGATTCCTTAGAGAGAGAAAATCAAGCAATAGATGTAAAACCGTAATGATTTGATAGGTTGATCTTGAGAAAATTAATCCAAGTTGATTCATAACATTAGTGGTAAGATATGACAGGAAGATGTTCCTTAACAATCTAAGAAGACACACATTGAATAACGAGAAGTTCAACAGGAGATATCATCATAAACATACAAAATTCAAATGCTGATATGAATTCTCTGACCAACTAACAAGCTTAGACTCATAAGAAAAAAGAAGACTAAAAAGCTGATGCACACGGAGGAAGAAGCTGAAGCGCTGTTGATGCCAGCTTTGGATCGTCTTGCCCAACTAGGAAGGAGAGATTTACAAGTCGGGCACCCCGTCGAGGAGGTCCCCCGCGCCCACTCCCTGATACATAGGTAATGGAATATATGCTTGCACGGAAGTGAACTTAACAGAGCTGTGTGAGCACTGGTGCAGATACTACAGTGGTGCTTTTCGCTTCCAGGAACGATTCCTGTTTCTCTGCAGAACCTTGACGTGTTACATAAAGCATATGTTTCTTCGCACCTCATCATCGTCCCTGTTGCACTCCATGTCACAAAATGCACCTTTATCTCTTCAAACTTTTGCACGTCGTCATGCAGCACCATGTATACCCCGAATGCCCTATCCTGTTTTTTCAACTCCGAAGTGGCCATTATCGAGAAAACCTTGGCCATAGCTTCAGCCGATTTTGGCATTAGATAATCCCAACAAGTCACTTTCACAATCATATCCCACAACATGGCTGCCGGCAAACAAGCAACAGATTCCCGCTTCATCTCATAGATGAATATCCTTTTGAAATTCGGATCATTGGGAATGGACAGGTTATAAGTGAACTCGAACTTCAGATAAATCACATCGGCTGGGATCTTGGTTAGGCATGGAAGTTCATCCACTTGTTCCCAGATCACTTTCGCCATTGTTGAATGACAACTCCTTTGTTTGTACAATCCCTTTTGATTTTTTATTTTTTTTGGAACGCCAATCCCTTTTGATTCTTAGGTGCACAAAAACAAGTCGATCCTCTCTTATTTATATTTATACATGAAAGTTTTATCGTGCTGGCAACTCAAAAGATATGTGTTCAGAAACATATATCCACAACAAAGAACAAAACCCTTGTTATGATTTTTCTGTAATTCAAAAGATATCGTTTTGCCTTTCTCGCCTCTATATCTTGCTCTGCAAATATTCGATTTTCCACTTGAATACTAGTTGATTTCCCTGAAAATTCCAATTTTTTTAAAAACTATAAGTTGTTGATTTTTGTTTGCTATCCGTAAAAGATATTGTAACTTGCAAGTGATCTTTTTGTTTTATTTCGAATCAAATAGTTGTGTTACATTTGATATTTTTGTTAAATGCCGCATTTGATATTTAATTTATCGGCTATATATTTTATATTCAATGTAGATAATTAATAAAATCCAGACGTTCGATGGATACATATTGGTATATTAATTGAGAAGATCAAGCCTTTATATAAATTAATATTCTGATTTCTAAGTTTAACACAAACCACTCAAAAGTTGAACAACTAAAATTTTTTGAAGCTCTGAATTAAACACAAGCTCACACATTTTTCAATATTTTCCCTAATAGGTATAGATAGATATGGATAATGAGGCGTTTGGAAGGTATATTTTGTATTCTCTCTGCCCTACAAAACTTGCAACGCTTTAACTCGATGAATTGTAAGATAAACTTTGATTGATATCGCGAAATATTAAACAATATTTACGCAAATTTGACCATCGAATACATACAAGATTTAAATATAAAAATAAGTAAAATAATTATAACTCAGAATGTTGTCTTCTTAAGAATATGAATCTTGATTGTGATAGATCTCTTAATTAACCAATATCTACATAACGAATTTTATACCCTGATTCTTGTTCCAGACATATTCTGACCGTCCTATAGCAAGAATTTAGCAAACCTAACACGCAAAACCATTCTATGCTGAAATAATACATGCGTCAAATTTCTGAAGAACAATCTTTCTGTAGGTGCTAGTTCAACAATTGGATCAGTAACAGGCTTTTGACCCTATCAAATATCATGTTCATTCCTATGTTCTAACATCTAGATACCACTATATCATAGACGCTCAACTTGTACTTCAGAGGAAACAGGGAGCTGGACACAGAGAAAAATAAACATAAACAGTTAAAAAATATTCGGATTAAGCTACAAACAATTAAAATTTAGAGAAGTTCGAATAAACCCACACATGTACCATGGGCATGAAATCCTGAAGTGAGCCATACATCAGGATCCCATAGGCAATGATGAGAAGCAACAATCAGGATGTGATAAATAGGCAAGAATGGTCTGGAACTTGCAATACACAACAAGAACACAAAGATCACTTTCACGATAATACATGAACACGATGCTAGTGAGTAGTGACACGATGGAAATCCATTGTTCATGATCATCACCACTAGTCTTGGATATTTTCACTAGGAAAACAAGTTGCACTTTGAGCAAACAGTCCAACATGAGCATGAATCAAGTGTCAGTCACTCTAATTCTTCACCCTCCTCGAGCGAATTTCGAGTGCTTCAAGTTCAAGTGCCTTGACGAGGCTTTGCCCCAGAATTGTATGGAGAATAAGAGTGTTAAACCCCATGATGCAAATAAGAAGAAAACTAACAAGTTGCAAGAAAATCAAAAATCAAGCCGCAGCTTACTGGTCCTTGGGTTTGTCCTCTGTAACTGAGCCAAGAGTATATACATAAGCTCCAGCCCAAGCTGAGATTACTGGCACTGGTGAAGAAAGCAATTCAAAAGCTCTGCCTTGACACCTGTCACAAAGCCGATGGAACTGCAAGCTTTGGTCTAACAGCTCGTAAAATCCCTGTTCTGTTATGATATGAGGAAAAACTCTAAACCACATAATGAGGCATTCAGTCAAAATATATGTCTTACTTGGATTGGAAAGATCAAGATCCGAGAGACCATCCCATTATGAAGATGATGAGCTATACACCTCCTCTCCGAATCACGGTCTCTGCGAGTCAGCTGCTGCTGTTCTTTGTTACTAGCAGCCGGTAGCATAGGAGCCTCAGAAAACCCCCTCCTGACACTCCCTGCGGCCACATGTGGCATGTAGGAACCACGGGCAGATGCATTAGTTCTGAAAGGCGTCCCGCTTCCGATACTATATATCAGAACTAACTGATGAAGGCACGGCTGCCACGTCCCACCTCCAGTAGAGTTTAAAATGGAAAATATATAATATATGACCAGGGTTTTCCTACTTTATCAAGCATTACTCTGAAGCAATCCAACATATTCTCCAACGGAACTGTTGGCAGCAAGAGCAAAAAAAAAAAAAGAAAAAAAAAAAGAATGAGCGACTCCAAAATCAAACAGGTTCAGGTAACAAATTGAAATACAAATAAAGATGAAAGAACAATTACTCCATAAGGTATCAAGTATCAACTGGTCCAAATGGGAGTCCAGATTGGCCATGTGATCGAGTTTTTTTCAAAAAGAATGATCTTACCAATTGTTTAGGTTCCACACAAGCTATGCATGAGAGCAGACTTATGCTTTATCGTTGAAACACGAAATGGAAGGGAAAGAGAGTACCTGTTGGGAAAATGCAGCGCCTCAATTGCAGCAGCAGCAGCAAGGCTGCTCGATTGCATTGATGGGCCTGATCCAGGGCCATGGCTTTTTGAGTCTCCCATACGAAGGATGTGGCCATCCTTCACATGAGTCGTTCCCTATGTTGCTTCAAGAGCCTTTGTAGCATCCTCCTCCTGTCAATGAAGAAGGCAACTTCGGGTTTAACTTCACAAGCAAAATCATCATAGAGATGCACAGCACGTCGAACCAACAAAAGTGGAGATGGCATCACAGTGAACAGAGAACCGCCAAAAACAAAAAGAAAGATGATTTTCTTCACCAATCTGTTCCCATGTCAACAACCTATTTTTCTAGAAAAAGCTATATAAGGCATACAAAAGATAAGCTTTAGAGTTGTTTAGGCAGCCCGTTCCACGTTGGACAACTTATACCATCAATTGCTCCAATTGCAGTTCATTCACTGTCTACTCCTCTTCCAATATATGAATTTTCACCTCACTGTGGGAGTCTCACAAGGTGTCTGCCAAACGTGCCCAACCCTAAATGACCCCGCCCCTCATCTTTTAACATGGTCTTAACAATGCCAAATAGTAATCTACAGCACTAATCAATTGCATAGCCCAAATCAAGATGGACATCGACATACAGAATAGAAGTGCAGAAAAGCAAATCCTCTTGAGACATGAGTCTGTCTCTGATAAGACGAAGGTCCTGCACTGCATATTAACACGGAAAGTCATGCATTATGAACATACACATGGAGTGATCCATGGAGAAGTAAAGTACAATCTTTGTCTACAATTGAACCCCTAAAATGACAATAAAACCACCCAAAAAAAAAAAAAAAACCAACCAACCAATGATAGCATGAAGCGAGTAATACACCACCTTCACTGGAGCATGCTTGGAGAATTCGTAGCGCAGCATATCTTCATCAGTGCTCTGACCTATTGCGAACGGGTCAGTTAATAATAAACACAAACAATAACGAGTGCGCAAATAAAATTGAGACAAAGATTTTACGTGAAAA
>JAOVYX010004404.1:0-38217 GCA_035668315.1 Drosera spatulata
CATGATCTATTCATTCTAAACTCATCAACGCATCCCTACAAGCAAACTACTCACGCATATTCAACAAACAAAGCATGAAATTGATTAAAACAACGTATGAAAACATTCTGGTCAAGTTCAGAACAAAAGAACAGAAGCTATACAGTGCTTAACGTGTTCCAAAACGAATCCGATGAATATCCAAAGCATTTGGATAGAAGGCACATCAAAATCCTCTCCAAAAACCCTTCTTCTCTTCGCCTTTCTTCCTCTCCGCCGTCTCCAAGCTTCCTCTCTGCCGAATTCTTTTTCATTCAACCCTAGGAAAGGTATATATAGGCGAGGGATCGTAACAGAATTGATCGGACGGACGAAACTCAACATTTTGCATCTGGAATATCGTCGCGCCCACGACAGGGTAAAAAACTGGGAATTCTGAAAAATCCTTCGTCGCGCCCGCGACGTCTGATGTCGCCCCCCGCGACCATGTCCTGTTCGCGACCACCTATCATGCTCGCGACAGCAACACTGTGGTTTCCTAAAACTAAAACTAAAAATAGCAATTGACGTCCAAAAATTCCCAAAACTTATACATAGCATATAAACACATAAATCTAGCTAATCGTGGTGAAATTTTATCGTTAAAACTCTCGAAGCACGTGAAACGGTGATGAAACGTGAAATGCAGCTTTTCAAGTTCGTGGATTTCCATTCTCTTCATTCTGCTTAATTTTTGCTTCAAATTCCATGTCATTCTGCCATAAAATATCAACGCGCAGCAGTACCAACATTCCAAGGTAAAACGACACTAAAAATATAATTTAGACAATGAAAATGGAATAAAACAACGTTTAAAATAAAGAAACGATGTGTGATTTCATACACATCCGTGCTTACCATATTCTTGTCATGATTTTATAAATTACGACGTTCAATAATATACTTTTTTTGTTATTATTTGAGAAAATAAATTATCCCAAGTTTTTTCGATCTTTATATTCTTCCCTCCTTAAAAAGTTTTCGTCCTCGAAACTAGAATTAAGAGAATCTTAGAACTATCAGTAAATGAATAAGGTATTCCTGATGTATCATGATCGTGACTGCACTCTGTCACGACCGTGTTTCATATAGAAAATCAAACAGAGCTTATATCCATCTATTATAATCATTAGAAGTGCTGTCAAGACCGTGACATTTTCGTTTCACACAATCCAATAGTTTTTCACAGTGTCATGACCATGACAAGGGTCCAATGACACTCCTAACCATTATCGCATCCAAAATACCCGTAGAAACAACTCTCCACTCACACTGGACTTCAAATAACTCTTTATTGATATCACATAAGCTTCACCCTGCCAGTTACGACTGAGTAGAATCAATATTATAATTTCTAGATAAAAAACTAGTGGAAAGATAGCATAAAGCATCAGAAGTTCCAAGGTTTTCGGCATTGCAAAGAAGAAAGCTGCAATGCAACCTACTACGACCACTGGCAGAGAACATAGAGGTACCCCGAATAGTATCTAGTACAGGATCTTCCTGGTAATCGGGTGCATTGTGAGTTGCAGTGTTGATGAAACTCAAAATCGATAAAGAGTTCGTTGAGGTTTTACCTACTATTTATAGTACTTAGTATTTAGGAAAGATTAAAACAAAATCCAAGGAAATCTTGATTTTAAACTGCATGCGATTCATTTATCACGCGTGGGGGACTTTGCCTAGCAAAGATAGATGAGATCTGGATTCGATAATCCAATCTTTATGCGTGATCTAAGATCCCTTTATCTCCTCAATGATTTGATCCAGGTTAAACTCAACTTTATTGCTCTCATCACAATTCAACTCCCAATATTTAGCATGAAGAAGTAGGCATATGCTTATGCTTCTGTATAACAACTTAATCACTTACACAAATAACGTGTTGTAACCTTTGCCACGAAGATAGTTTTTCTTTCTCAACGATTTTCAATTCCTATTTTAGAATACCAATTTCAGAGGATATTTTTTTTGTTTCGAAATCCTCAAACATAAGTGTACTTCCCTTGACATCTGAATTCATATGACTTATAACTTATGATACATAAAACACAATAAGAAAACACTAGTGAATCCAACCAGCATAGTGAACATAGACCATAGTTTAACTATATATGGTTGTACAAATACTATAGACAACTATCTTTATTGTCCAAGAGATTTTTCACTTATGTAAGTAACAACTTCAGGTTTATCAAATATCAGCATTGATAAGCAACAGAAGAACACACAGAAGTGTATATTCAGAAAACACACATGTGTATATTTTTAATGCAGAATATTTTGACGGTAAAGACACAAAGACAGTGGGTGTATAGCTCTTATTCATTACTTCTAGTGTTATCACCAGAACATGTTTCCTCAATGTCACTTGATGGCACAACACTTTATTGTTATGTATTCCATTCATTATTTTCTTCCATACTCTCATCTATAAGTGCATCGCCATGAATCTTAAGGTTCTTCTATTTATAATAGCAGGATTGTCAGAGTATATAAAGTCTTATATTTGGCCATTATTCCCAGTAGATCAACCATCAAAATGTGAAATTTTATTAATATCGCATAACATCATCTTACAGCCTTATCTCCACCTACTATAGCATAAGATCAAACATATAGGTTCTAACACTAATATAACTGGTGTCATGACATATCGCGCCACAACATCCAATTCCTCGGGCATTGCGAAGAAAAATGCTATGATACTGACCACCGCATCAATGAGTGCAAGGTAGAAACCCATTACAAACAACACTCCAAGGAAGGACTTCACCACTTGTTTGATAATCGGATGCATTGTATTTCTCTTTGATGATTTATAAGAAGGATTAATCCTTGAACCATGAAGGAGTTCAATGGGGTTTCGTTCCTTATTTATACTACTTAGAGTATAAAGGGAATCAAAGATATAATCTAGACAAAATCTAATTTTTTTTATCTCCATGAACATGCTGTTATGCGAAGTGACCCCATTATCATGCTGGATAATTTTGTCAAACAAGACAAACGAGATCTAGATTTGATAACTCAATCTTTGACATAATCTGAAATCTCATTGTCCTATCATATTACCATAATTATTCAGATATTGATCCATGTCGAGTTCAACCTGATCTAACTGCTCTTAAGCAATTACTGTAATGCAACTCTAATTCATTTAGTACAAGACAAGCAAGGTTGATTCAGAGACATTACTGAATCTTATAATGCTGGGTGAATAGAATAGAAGATATAACATATACTTGAGCTTTAATTTACAAATATTAACCTTGAACACTATAACGTATATTTCTTTTACCACGAAGGCAGTCCTTATTTAGAGCTCAAGTTAGGTTACAATTCGTTTCTCTACCTCAACAGCTCTCAATTTTATTCTAAAGTATTAACTTCAGAATATCCCAAGAAATTCTTGAACATGAGAAAACTTTCTCTTTACTGTTGAAGTTTTCAGTCTTGTCAAACTAATTGTTAACATTTGTGGATATGTTTTGTATTAAGAAGATGAAATCTCCAAATTCCTTCTGAAAGATTTCCTGCCCTTTTGTCATAGTTCTCACTACTTAGAGTGTACTCCATGCTTTTCTGAAAGCTCATATGAGATAAATAATACAGTTTCTTATATATTTCCAATAAACAATTGTCATTGAGAGTTTAAGTTTCACGCATCAATATACTTTCCATGAGTAGTTAACTTAACACTGGTTGATCTCATATTTTACCCTTTCTTATATTCCGAAATTTGACATAAGTCTCTTCAATTCAATAATCAAAATCTGAGATTTGCAAACATATCAAATCTTCACCAGTATATGCCCTCAAGTTCCATTTTCAACTTGATTCTATATAATCTCGAATCACAAAGTCATAACTTGGACAAATGTTAAATCTCGAATTGATACACAATTGTGAATCCCAAAACGTATTGTGTTTTCTTGTTCTTGGATCATCAATCCGTGGATTCATACAGAACATGTACTTAGACTGATGTCTCTTATAGTTCATTCAGTAATATTTTCAATGCTCAATAAGGAGCTTCTTTACTCCCAGTTGAAGTATTTTTATGAGATTCGATGAACCTTTATTGCAAAATACATCTTTGAGAATACAGCACTTGTATCCTCACAATAAAATATCACTATCATCCAAGCGTATAACATCTTACTGTTATTAAGACATCCAACTCAAAGTTTAACCCAACGGGGATAACTAACTTAGCATTTGTTACTTTCAATTTGTTCTTCCTTTCCCAACAACCTTCATCTCAACATAGATCAAACTGTGAAATCGTTGACTACAATCACTTTGTCATGTATTAGGTATAACAAAGCATTTCATTGCATAGAGATATTCTAAATAGGGAGACAACCCACATAATTCTTATTTTGGCTCAACCTGTGGGTCTATTACCTATCTCAATTATTGAACACCAGGGAATCTTATGCCAATAACATGTCACCTCATGTGCAATATGTCCTCATTCTCCATCTCAAACTTTATGCATTTATTAGTAATTAATAAATTTCACTATGAATGTTCAAATACATAACAATTATTCTACATATCTATTCATCCTCTTCAACCGAACACTTTATAGTTCGTTCATAAAGTTAAACTTCTTTGAGGTTGATAAAAATTAAACATTTTTTTATGCTCTCCCTACTAACATAGTTCACATTGCTACATATTTTTCTCATATTTCATTTATGAAAGCACATTTATGTGTTATATCATGTTGGAAACATCTATGTCTAGCCATGCTAGTACCTTTTCTCACTAAACAGGTACTGCTACTCTTTTGAAGGCAAAGAAGATCTTATATATAATTTACCCTTCCAACATCAAGTGTATTAACTTCTCATACTTGAGCAAGATTGCTCACATATATCAAATCATGTATTTATCTTCCCACCCTTCATGATCAAGTTATTACTCGTCTCAGAGAGTAAATCTCACTTATTTACTCAACCCATTTGACTTATTCCTCTCGTACTATACTCAATACATGTTATAATCCTATTCCATTATAGAAATGTCTTCTCATTATCCTTAATTTCTATCCCAAACCATACATAGTAGCGGTACCACATGATAGACACATCAGTCTTATTTTCCACGGCATATTTACCACATGATATATATCCTCTCAATATCATTTTAGCATATCTTAGTGCCTTTATCATTCCAAACATATCCTCAAACCATCAAGGTTTTGTTATTGCTTGGACTTATTTGCACAAGTGCTGTTTTAATTCCAATTAAGCAAACAACCTATGAGTTCAATCCAAAACAACTCACTATGTATTACTCATCTTATACTACAAGCCTTTGTATTGTGCTTAACTTATTCCTAAATGATTCGACTTAATTCCTATTCTAAACCTTTAGATCTGATACCAATATGTAACGCTTCGATTTTCTATTAATTATTAATGATACATATGACGCTACTGTCGCTGGGGCCAACGTCTCAGTTAGGCAAAAACTATACATCTTGGCTTAGTCATAAGAATTAGGTTAAGTTCATTTATACATCATTAGTTTAGAAACTTTGGATGCACTGAATCATAACTCAGAATATCACCTTCGTTGCGGAATTTACATCTCTTTCTAGAATCAAATTATCTTTGACACATAATTACATCTAGCATCAAAACTTAGATCACACTTCTCTCCAAGTCTTGCTCCTGAAACAAGGGGATGAGGAAAGACATAGCAAAATAGTTTTCGTGAGCTATAGGAGCTCAATAACGTGTCGGTCCCCTTACCAAGGGTTACACAAGAGAAGAAGGTAAGAAAAGAAAAAGGGAATGATCACTTGGATCCTTTGTTATAGCAGTTTCGAACTATCATACCAATCTGACATTCAGAATTATCATCACAAGCATACTAGCGATTCGTCCTAGTCATATAAGCACATTTAACATCACGTGATAACGCTCAAAATTACACGTCAATCGACACTCCAGACATCATCAATGCCATTTACTACCGTCATACCATTCCTGGTGTGACAGTCAAGACCTCCATATCAAACAAACAACGACAATGACACTGCGACATGACAGGTCCCCAGTCCAAGTCTCACGTACTACTGCACTCAGCAGTTCACTCAACACTTTGTTATACTTACCATCATATCAATCACACAGAGACGATAGACAATAGATACCCTCAACGTTATAATTATGCCCTTGGTGAGTCTTATTCAATTTCATAAGTAAGCTCTCTTCAACTTTAGCAAAAGGGACATTTGCGAAAGAGGATCAGTCAAAGCGAAACCCAAGGTCTCCTGGAGTGAGATACCCTCATTCCAAAATGACCTTACAAGGTCGATGAAAGAATGTCACCACCAAGGTCTCTTCGTGTTTTATACTACGGAGTTATCCCATCAATTATGGATTTACAGTCTTTTCATTCACTCATCCTCTATATACTAGCGAATAAGCCATAACACAAACACACAAATGATCTTATCATGGCACACAACAAGTTATAGGCAATAAGGTACGACGGAACGCATTTTATATCAAATACAACTAGTGACTATGACCAAATATTCCAACGCATATTATTATGCTCCCCGTATAATAACACGCATCGTCACACATAATAAATCTAAACGTTACCTTTTATCACAGTTCTTCACACGCACTTGCTCAGCCTCGTCGTTAAGTGACAACGAGCAGCGTGTTGAAGTCCTATAATATCATAGGATACGTGTATTAAGACACACCCTTGCGAATGATTGTTCACCTTATGGAGTTCTTATTATTTAATCTTATCTTTCTTATTATTTAATTGCTTTCTTAGCTCTGATTATTTAATCTTATCTTCTTTATATCGAACACTCCCCCCCTCCCTTCGGCCCCCTCCCCCCAAGCAACTTACTTCACAATCCTAGGTAAGATTAGATTAATAATTAGCTTAAATCATTTGAACAACCGTCTCTGTGGGATCGACCATTACTTTCACTACTATATTAATTTAATTAATTAATAGTGAGAGTAAGTGAACTTAAATACTAATTTTATATGTCAAGCGACAGTCGTATAAAAAATTTTGGCACCGTTGCCCGGGATGGTTACAGTGTCAAAGTAGATTTAAATTAATCATTGGTTTAGTGCTATTCTATTTGTGTGAATTTTTATTTTTATTTATTTATATTCATATCTACTATTTAGGTAGTTGCCTCTCCAATAGTGCATGAAATTGAGGAGTGGAAAAATAGTACATGAAAAAGTAAGAAATATAGTTCAAAACTTTGAATCTAGAGGATCTAGGTATTTTATCCCTAGTCAAACAATTCCCTCATTTTCATCTTTAAACATCAGGAAAGGACGTAGTTATTTCCCAATTGAATTTAGAAATTTAGATATGACAGAAAACGCAAATAATATTCCTCAAAATTTAGGTAACGGTGCAGCTAATAATTCAAAAAATAAATCAAATCGAACTTTACGTGAACTTTCAACTCCTACCATTGAAGATGAGCCTCTTTGCATTGTTTTACCTGAAGCCAATACTCCGTTTACACTGAATTCTGGATTTTTAAATAAATTACCGATTTTTAATGGATATACTAGCGAAGATCCTAATAGGCTCATCAAAGAGTTCCATGTTGTATGCAAATCCAATAGAACAATTGGTGTCCCTGTTGAAACTGTGAAGTTGTATGCCTTTCCTTTTAGTCTGCAAGGCTATGCAAAGGACTACTTATATGAACTACCTTCCAATTCAATTAATACATGGGATGAAATGAAAAAATTGATTTTAGAAAAATATTTCCCATGTTCACGAACTATAATTCTTAGAAAGGAAAGCTCTGAAGTAAAACAGAGATATGGGGAAGGTTTGCATGAATATTGGGAGAGATTCAAGAGACTGCGTGCAAGTTGTCCGCATCATAACATTGCTGAAAACTTGCTTATTCCTTACTTTTATGAAGGGTTGCTACCAGAAGATCGTCACATAATAAATGCTTCTAGTGGTGGCGTCCTAATGAATAAAACACCTACTGAAGCAAGAAAGTTAATTGAAATATCAGTCCAAAACTCTCAAGATTTCAGCTTTAGAGATGAAAGGGATGGTGGAGGAAGTTGTAGTACAGATAAAAAGTTGGATACCCTCATAACTGTAATAACTCAACTTGTAAACAACAAAGTTACTGCATAAGAGAAAGCTTGTGAATTTTGCAATAGTGTTGCTCATCCAACTGATACATGTCCTACTTTGTATAAGGAACAAGCTAATGTAGTGGGATTCGCAAGGCCACCAAATCAAATACAGAATCATTGGAATTACAATCCTGATCAGCCATGAAGGAACCATCCAAATTTTAGATGGAGTAAAAACAATAATGTCTTAAATCCACCTATAATTCAAAATAATCCCCCTCCTGGTTTCTATCAAAATCAACAATAACCTTTTCAAAATAATCAAGGATCATCTCTTGAAGACCTTGTTAAGACTCTGGCACAGACTCAGAAGCAAATAATGACTGAGTAATATTGAGAGTACCGTTGCTCAACTTGCCTCTGGCATGAGCCAACTGTAGGCTAGTTTAGAGAACAAACTTCCTTCCTCGCCACTCATTCCTAGAGAGAACACAATGCTGTGATGTTAAGGAGTGGTAAGGAATTAAAGGAATCTGAGCCAAAGTCCAAGGAAATTGAGAAGGAGTTGGAAGTAATTCCTGATATGGATCAAAATGAAGATCAAACTCAGAAAATTTCAAAAATTGATCCAATCATCAAACCTGTCACCTCTACTCCATTTCCCAACCATTTAGCTAACAATAATAAAGGTGAAGCAGAAAAGGATATTTTTGAGATTTTTAAGAAGGTGGAGGTGAATATTCCCTTATTGGAAGCTATTAAGCAAGTTCCTACATATGCCAAATTTTTAAAGGAGCTTTGCACCAAAAGGAAGCTTAAAGGTCATGACAGAGTAATGGTAGGAGAAAATGTTTCTACAGGTTTGTAAAAGAAGTTGGCTCCTAAGCAAAAAGACCCTGGTATGTTTACTCTACCATGCACGATAGGTAGTGCTAAAATCATTGGATGTATGATTAATTTGGGTGCATCTATAAACGTTATGCCTCTATCAATTTATAAATCCCTTAATTTAGGACCTCTACAACCAACAGGAGTCGTCATATAACTGGCTGATAGGTCCGTAGCACATCCTATAGGTATGTTTGAGGATGTTCTGGTGAAGGTAAATGATCTAGTCTTCCCTGACGATTTTTATGTTCTCAAAAATGATAATGGTCACATTAATAAAACAAGTCATGCACCTATTCTACTAAGCAGACCATTTTTTAGGACTGTAAAAATAAAAATCGATGTAAATGATGGAACCTTGTCAATGGAATTTTATGGAGAGATCATAAGGTTCAATATTTATAATGTAATGAAATAACCAAGTGATGATTGTACTCAATTTGTATAAACAATTTATTTTCATTGCTAGAAGAGGACTTTTTGAATTAAACGAAGAAGAATTCATGGAAGCCATATTGAAAATAGATGTGGATAATGACAGATAGGAATGTGCAATCCCTCTAGTGTATAGAAATTGATGAACAAAACTTAGGAAGAAATTATGTATGTAATAGATGCTTAAGCTATAACAATTAGTTAGAAAGTTGCAGACTAGGACTGCAGGAGATGTAGGAGAGTACAGTAGAAGGCTGGTGCAGCAGAGTGCAGTAGGGTGCAGTAGATGAGTGCAGCAGACTAGGCTGAGGGAATGCAAGCTACCAGGGACTAAAAATTTGAAGGCCAAAGATCAACTACATACAACAACAAAAGGTTCTCAGAGTTCTCATGATCTAGGACTCTTCCTGTGTTCAAGGCTAGTTCCAACAGTAAAGTAATGTGAGCCATATCACAGTGCAAGTATTCTAGCTGAATTGCAGAAGATTGAGTGCAGTGCTGAGTGCAGACGAGGCTACACTAGCAGGCTGAGTGCAGACGAGGCTACACTAGTGGGAGCTAAGTTGCAGCAGACTGGCTGCAGTACTTGGTGCAAGTGAAGTTATTGAAAGGTTGGATATGAAGACTGTGCAGCAGAGCTCATGCAGCCTAGGGTACAGCAGAGGCTGACAACAGAGGCTGCAGTAAAAGGTTGGCAGTAGAGGTCTGTAGTAGAGATTGTGCAACAGAAGGGTGTAGTAGACCTGGTGCATGAGGAGTAGACCTGGTGTATGAGGCTATGTGCAGTGTGAGTTATGCTGGAATGGAAAGGAACAAGAAAGGAGTCAAAAACGAGAAATCGAGGCAAACGTGATTTGTACTGGATCAGAAAAGGTGAAGCCAAGTCAGTCTACTACAGTAAAGGACTGAACTATCACTATCAGATAGTACAGTCACGGTTTCTGGTTCCTTGAGCCTATAAAAGGGGACTCACAGCGCAGAGAACAAGGTTGACGAGGCTGAGAAAAGTTGAACATCATTTGAGAGCTTTTAAAAGTAGAAAAGCCTTGAAAACTCGTTGTGCGTGAGCTGAATCGAAGATTCAGGATTTGTGAAGAAGGTTCACTAGTTTGCTAGTGAAGAAACACAACTGCAACAGAGCACTGCAACAACGGCTGAATCGAAGATTCAGCAGAGTAAGGGTCCAGGGAGACAAGCAGCAGACCTGCAACAAAGCAAGGGTCCAGGTCCGTAACACAGTAGACCACAACAGAACAGCAAAGGAGGAGCAAGAAGCACAAAAGGACCAAGGTTCTGCAGCAGGATTATCCTTCCAAGCGAGAACGGAAGGATTAATCCATAGGAAAAATGGAAGTCCTCTACATTCAGTAAATTTTTTTTATTTAGCAATGGATGTATAGGTTATCTTGCTGTTTAAATTTCTTAGAAGTTTTGTTTGCATCAATTTAGGAAAGATTGATAGGAATATGCAATCCCTACATTGTATAAAAATTGATGAACAAAACTTAGGAAGAAATTATGTATGTAATAGATTCCTAGGCTGTAACAATTAGTTAGGAAGTTGCATACCAGGGCTGCAGGAGATGCAGCAGACGGTTGGTGCAGCAGAGTGGAGTAGATGAGTGTAGCAGACCAGGTTGAGGGAATGCAGACTACCAGGGACTAAAAATTTACAGGCCAAAGATCAACTGCATACAACAACAAAAGGTTCTCAGAGTTCTCATGATCTAGGATTCTTCCTGTGTTCAAGGCCAGTTCCAACAGTAAAATGATGTGAGCCATATCGCAGTGCAAGTATGCAAGCTGAATTGCAGAAGACTGAGTGCAGTGCTGAGTGCAAACGAGGCTACATTAGCAGGCTGAGCAGATGAGGTCTGAAAGCTGTTGAGTGGGAGCTAAGTTGTAGCAGACTAGCTAGAGTACTTGGTGCAAGTGAAGTTACAAAAAGGCTGGATATGAAGACTATGCAGCGGAGCTCATGCATCCGAGGGTACAGCAGAGGCTGGTAATAGAGGCTGCAGTAGAAGCTAGCAACAGAGGTTGCAACAGAAGGCTGGCAGTAGAGATTACATTAGAGGTTGTGCAATAGAAGCGCACAGTAGATCTGGTGCATGAGGCTGGGTGAAGTATGAGTTGTGCTGGAATGGAAAGGAACAAGGAAGGAGTCAAACACGTGAAGCTGAGGCAAAGGTGATTTGTACTGGATCAGAAAAGGTGAAGCCAAGTCAGTTTACTGTAGTAGAGGACAGAATTGTCACTACGAGATAGTACAGTCTCGGGTTCTGGTTCCTTGAGTCTATAAAAGGGGACTCACAGCGTAGAGAACAAGGATGACGAGTCTGAGAAAAGTTGAACATCATTTGAGTGCTTTCAAAAGTAGAAAAGCCTTGAAAACTCGCTGTGCGTGAGCTGAATCGAAGATTCAGGATTTTTTAAGAAGGTTCACTAGTGTTCAAGTGAAGAACAACAACTGCAACAGAGCACTGCAAGATCTAGGTTCTTCATCCCTTAGCAAGTAAGATCTTGTTGTAAAGGGGCTATCTTGTAAACCAGAAATAAGAACTAGTAAACTTCCTCTTGACTTGACTACACTGGTCATGACCAAGGGAAGACTGGACTAAGCTTTTGTTACTTGTTGGTAGCAGATTTCTGAACCAGTATAAATATCCTATGTCATTTACTTTTCGCACTGATTATCATTCCTAGAATTGTTAGTAAAGAACTTTAAGTCCAAAGAGACAAGCTTTTCAAAGTTAAAGTCTCAACTGCAGAACTTCTGCAATACTGCAGCAGATTCAAGTAGTGCAGACTAGCTCATTGCTTTACTGTACTGTCTGAAATTTTTTTGAGAAAACCTATTCATCCCCCCCCCCCCTCTAGGTAATTTCTGGAACTTTCAATGACAATCTGAATTATGATGAATTATTTGATGATGATTTGTCTATAATTGAGCAAAAATTTAATGAGAAGAATGTGAGCATGATTGAACTGTCAATTAATCATGAGAAAATTCTTCCATCTATTCAAAGTCTACCAAAATTGGAATTGAAGCAGTTACCAGCTCATTTGAAGTACGCTTATTTGGGTGATGAAGAAAATCTCCCAATAATTATTTTGAGCAAATTGTCTGTCGAGCAAGAAGAAGCTCTAGTTAGTATACACAAAAAGTATAAAACTATAATTGGATGGACAATAGCTGATATCAAAGGAATTAGTCCCTCTATGTGTATGCATCGTATTTTACTTGAGGATGGTTTCAAACCATCAAGGGAGCCACAACGACACTTAAACCCTCCAATGATGAAAGTTGTCAAGAATATAATTTTAACACTTCTTGATGCTGGTGTCATCTATCCAATTATTAACTCTCAGTGGGTCAGTCCTATTCATGTTATACCAAAGAAAACGGGCTTAACTGTAGTGGAAAAGGATAATGGTGAAATGATTGTCACTAGAACCCAAAATGGATGGCATGTGTGCATGGGCTATCGCAAATTAAATTCAGCCACATGAAAAGATCATTTTCTATTACCTTTCATGGATCAAATGCTCGAAAGGGTAGCTGGTAGATCACATTATTGCTTTTTGGATAGATATTCTGGTTATAATCAAATCGTGATAGCACTTGAACATCAATAAAAAATTACTTTCACATGTCCGTTTGTCACCTTTGCATATAGTCGTATACCCTTTGGGCTATATAATGCTCCTGCAACATTTCAAAGGTGTATGATATCAATTTTTTCTGATTATATAGCCCATATTATTGAGGTATTTTATGGATGATTTTACCATATATGGTGATTCTTTTGAGAAATGTCTCAAAAATTTGGAGCTGGTGCTTCAAAGATGTGTTGAAACTAATTTGGTCCTTAACTATAAAAAAATGTCATTTTGTGATGGAAAAGGGAATTGTTCTGGGACATGTTATCTCGGTGAAGGGATTGGAGGTTGACAAGGCTAAAGTTGAAGTAATTGAATCCCTATCCTATCCTACTTGTGTGAGTGAAGTAAGGGCATTTTTCGGACATGCTACTTTCTATAGAAGATACATAAAAGACTTTTCGGAAATTTCACAACCACTCTATCAATTATTGAAGAAGGAAGCTACGTTTGATTTTGACGAAGAGTGCAAAGATGCTTTTGACAAATTGAAGAAGAAATTAATTTCTACGCCTCTAATTCAGCCATCGGATTAGAATTATCCATTTGAGATCATGTGCGATGTAAGTGATAAGGCTATAGACGCCGTTTTGGGTCAAAGAGTTGACAAAGTCTCTCGCATAATTTATAACGCGTCAAGGACGTTTGATGAGGCCCAATGTAATTATAAAATAACTAAAGAAGAGTTATATGTAATTATTTTTGCCATAGAAAAATTTAGATCATATTTAATAGATACAAAAGTGATTGTTTTCACAGATCACGCTGCATTGAAATATTTACTCAAGAAAAAGGAGTCAAAATCAAGGCTTCTACGTTGGCTTCTCCTTTTACAAGAGTTTGATATTGAGATCCGAGATAAGAAAGGCACTGAAAATTATGTGGCAGATCATTTGAGCCGCATAATAAATGATGGAGATATTTTACCAATTTCAAAAATGTTCCCACATGAGTATTTATATGCGATTTATGGGTTTCATTCTTGCAAATAAGGTTTTGGATTTGTTCATCTTATATTTTATAATTCTAGATTTATATTTGAATCAAAAAATTTTTGTTGTGTATAAACATTTATTTTCGTATTACCTAGAGATTGCAACAATAATTTTTTTAGCCCATGCAGCGCACAGATTAATATGTTAGTATGTATTATTATCAAAAGTCTTCCGAGGATATGTCATAGCGTCCCATCGGACTCCACCTATTTTAATATTATTTAATCTAATATATTATTGAATATAATATTGGATATATATTTACAAACAGAAAAAAATTAAACTTAAAATTTTTTTGCAAAATAAATTTTACAAAAATTTAAAATAAAAATAAATATTTTTTAAAATAAAAAACGAAAATTAAAAATAGTTACAAGATAAATTAGTTTTTTTAAATAACCATGACAATCTAATAGGAAAAAAAAAAATTAAAAGTGAAATCTAGACAAAGTGGAATAAGAAATTGATCTTTGACTAAATGGATCTACCCAGCATCGAGGATTATCTAAATTTTTATTTTCATATTATAATAATATAAACTTTTGTTGAAAAAATAAAAATAAATTTTAAGTTTAAAAACTGAAAAATTAAAATTTTAAATCTTTTGCTTAATAAACTATATCTAATATCTAAATAAGATTCTAATTTTTTTTAAAAAAAAAAAGGAAGATAGAAGAAAATAAAATCTATATAATATCTAATTCTACATCTATATTTGTAGTGAAAAATAAACTTATACAAAATAAAATCTATCTAATTCTAAATCAAATGGAATTTAAAAGGAAAAATTGTAAAAAAATAAATAAAATCATAAAGAGAATTTTCGTATTTAGGAGAACTTTGATCCAATTACTTTATGTAGAGACGAACCGGATATTATAGTATTTAACAAAAATTAAATGACAATCGAGTAATTTAAGTTTAATGAAATGTGACATGCCCGTCGTAAGGCGGTCAAGTTGGAATATATTATGCTTCCCTACACTTTAGACTTATTTTAATTAGAATACAGTAGTTAACATAAGGATCGTATCCACAGGAACGATTTGTGTTATTATAAAGCTTGTAATGATCACGATGAAACTCTACCAACTCTATGAAGAGTGGTAAAGTTGGGGGTTGTTTTTAATTAATTGAACTAAATAAATGACTGGGATTAAACTAAATTAATGTAAACTTATGAAGAAAGTTGATTGAGGTGTTTTCTTTTGTGATGAAGTGTAGGAGAGTCGATTAACTACATTCTAACTTTTTAGGATCAATCATGGATAAATTTCATACACATTCGTTATTTAGATAGGTTTGATCATGATACTTTTGGGTATAAAGTATGATATTCGTTTAATTGTTAATTATCAATGACCTTGTATAATTAACCTAATCTATTTATTCCTAATATACCGATGAGCTCGTATATATGAGAAATAAATAAATTGAATCAAAGCAAGAGAATATACCAAACATTAACATAAATAGAGTAAGCTTAAATTACTAATTTAATAATGGATGAGCTCAATCATAAATAGCAATCGACTAATAACATCGTGACAAAGAGTTTAATTCATGAATCGTTATTTTGCTATCAATTTAATTACTTAGTACGATTAATAGCTAGGTTACGATATCAATACGCAGCCAAACTAATTGATTTCATAACATATTCATAACTAAGATCACATTTCATGCATCAATCATAATATATGAATCTGCTTTCATTGATCTAATTCATCTCGTGATCCATATTACCTAGAATTTCATTAATCTATCCCTACTATACTACTACTTACTCATGATCATGAACATCATCACATACGTCATATCAACATGCATCATCACATCCATAAATTGAAAAGAATCAAAGAAAGAAGGATAATACAGCGTGAACAATAAAGATACGATGATGAACTGATGAGATACAAAGCACCAAGATTCAATCTCCAAAAGCGTAGAAATGAACAAATCTAAATTAGGGTTTGAGAGAAAAAAGAAAGAAAACTCTATGTAGAATGAACGTAGAGGACTACTCGTTCACTCCTAAAAAAATAATAAAATACACGGGTATTCATAGAAAATCAGAAAAACATTTGGAATTTAAACGAAAACAGAAAAATTTGGAAAATTGACTCATGTAACGACCTTTACCAAGCCTGTTATGATTGTTACAGGCTCGGGCTGCTCCAGATTCTTCGAGTTTTAAGTCTGTAACGGTTATTACTAGAGGGCCGTAACGGCCGTTACACAGGTTGAAAGCTCCAGTGTTGAATTCCGGCTTGTAGTGGTCGTTACATGCATAAGAATAGGTTATTATAGCTTCAAATCAACCTCGTTTGACATCGAAACATCATCAAACGATCACGAACACAACCACAAATGTTTAGTGCATCATATAATCATCTTGGATCATAGAAATGAGCGTCTAAACATGTCCAAGAACTCGTCCAAAGCTCTATCTTCATATCATTGATCTTCCAACATGACCTTTCACAATCAACTCAACAATCCCAACACCATCTTTTCACGATCAAATCTGCCACAAAAACACACACAAACAAAACACTAGGTTTAACGTAAATAAAGCATGTGTGTCTTTACACATATCAAACTCCCCCAAGTTAAACCTTTGCTTGTACCTAAGCAAAAGAAATCACACAAGAAGAAATAAGTTCAATGTAATATGTAAAACTCTAACAATAAAAGAATCAAGTGTCATAACTCCATTTTCTGCAAGTCAATTTATCTTGCCCCCTCGCCACACTACACGAATTCATTCTCGTATCTATAAGCAATCACCTACAAAGGCACCACTCACCATCCTTCAACGATCACATGAGGATCATTATACATATACACTCTAATAATGTAAGGACAAAGGTTCAACCCGAATAAGACAACAAGTTATAAGCATTCACATACCTAACACTTTTTTGCCCGAATCTAGTGTGCATCTTGATCCAAAATGAGGTCAGGATCAATAAATAAACAAAGTAGGTGAAGGGAGGTCGGCTATTTGGTTATGTGGAGCTCAGGTGTGAAGGTAAGAATATGGTACGAGTCAAAGCATTAGCGAATCTCTACATCTACCCCATCAAGGCATTGTATTTTGAACAAAAACACACTAAACGCACTAAACCATACATACAACCTCGAGTCACCCCTTTATTGAGAAAAAAAAGCACATTTCTTTTTTATTTTTTGTATTTTTTTTTTCATTTTTTTGTATCTCTTTTTTTTTTCAATATGAAATAAATGAAAAAGAAACAAAGGAGCCACGGCTTTGGCCTAATGTGTGCCATGTTACAATGAAATGAATAATCCATCCTATACAAAGTATCCCATATATCACCACCTTGACTCGTACATGTGATAGGATTAAAAAAGGATTCTTTTATGGAGTTTCATGGCATGAACAATATGAAACAACTCCAATGACAAATATAATCATGCCCAATCAAAACAACACTATTGATTAATTCGATGTTAATCAAATTCAATAAGTTCACTAAGTGACAAGTTCAACCATTTCAAAAATTATTAAGTGGATGAATCGTGAGAAAGTATTCTCTTTTTCTAACATTATAGATAGACATGATCAGCTATATTATCTATGGTATTTGAACCTTCACTTGAAACTTAGAACGAGATAAAAGGAGGAAAACATAGGGAAATAATAGCATAAGGTAAAAGAGGTTTAAAGGATTATGGCTATAACAACGAAG
Organism: Drosera spatulata; assembly: GCA_035668315.1. Classification (NCBI taxonomy): domain Eukaryota; kingdom Viridiplantae; phylum Streptophyta; class Magnoliopsida; order Caryophyllales; family Droseraceae; genus Drosera; species Drosera spatulata. The sequence goes on from JAOVYX010004404.1 coordinate 17,833, forward strand.
TGGAATAAATGATATATGATGCACACCTCTCCGTCTTACCACTATCAAGTAGCTAGTAGCTTAAACTTGATGTATTATAAGAGTTTAGCTTTATCATTATCCTCACATCCGTGTTTTATTCCCCTCATACGTGTCTTTGTTAGCGATACTAACTTAGCGATACTTTGGACGAAATTTTGCTATGTAACTGAGTTGGTTTTCATCTTACCCTATCTTAATTTTTGGTATGACACTATCTCATCTTCTTTGTTTCTAGTTAAAACATATTACAAAACTCCTAAAAATTCTTGTGTAATCCTTAAGCGAGCAAAAATTTTATGTTTTTACATTTTTCATTTTTTTACCATTCACGACACTGTTCATAATTTTTTTCCATAAATTTTTCAGAAAAATGACAAAAATAAGTAAAATTAAACTAGCTAATCCCTCCCCAAGGTAAAAGTATACATTGTCCTAAATATAATTAAAAATTAAGCTTAAAGGACAAGATATACCTGTTAAGTTCAAGAACAGGGTGGAAAGAGTCCTTGGGACACATGACAATTATATATCTTTCTCACTATATCATTCATCGGTTCAGCTTGTAACTCCAATTATTGTGTAATTACGCCTATTGTGTAATTTTGTCATTCAATATTTTGTTAATTTGCCTCAATTGCCTTATTGATTTTTAGTTCCTCTTCCTCTATTTGTTGTAATTTGGAATTGAGAGTTATGATATTGTAAGGAGGTGGTTGTGATTGTGGATGTGCAGGATTCACAACACGGTCCTCATCTTTTTCATGTTGTGGAACATCAGGATTTTGCTCTTGTGATGACATTCCTATCTAAAGAAAACTCCATTTTTCATAAATATTAGACCCCCCCCCCCCCCTCTCTCTCTCTGTATCAAATAAGAAATAATGAAAGTGACTACAAGAAACGAGAGTCATGCATATAAATAGACATAGATGAATAAAAGAGACAAAATATCATCAATGGAATTTCATTTTCAAAGCTAAGATGTATGGTGATTTTTATTTAACATGACAATTATTAAACTACCTAAAGATAAAAGACTAACTAATTTTTCCTTTCATTGATTTAATTTAAGTTGGTTTCTCATCTTTTAGGTTTGGTAATGTCTTATATTTCTTAAATTACTTTGACCTTTTGAGTTAATGAAATTAATGGGCGTTGATTTTATCTTTTGTTGGAATTATGAATTGACTTAATTTTTGATTTAATTTTAATGATTCTTGATAATGTGATGAAGAATTTTAAATTCACACATTTTTTTATTAATTTTAATTATATTTTCCTATGAATTTTTTGTTATTAATTAATTGATCAGAAATTTTTAATAATTTTTTGTTTTTTTAATTTTTTAATTAATTTTCTGAATTTTAATTATTTATATTAAATTAATTAATATTTATGAGAGAGAAAACTAACGAGAATAATATGAAACACGACTAAATATCATAGATGAAAAGAGTTTCATACAACGACTCGAACTACTAGAAATGGGAAATAACAGACTTAAACTGACAAATTAACTCTAACTAGGAATGTAAATGACTCAACTGACTGGACATGAAAGTGGAAATGAAATACAAAGATAGATACGCACCCTCAAGCTTAATCTATACTTAATCCCTAAGTACATATACATGGTAATCTAGGACTAGTATACATCAAAATCACATAGGCGATGGTGGTGGAGGCTTATAGTTCCACTGAGAGAATTGGTCAAAGATGGCAATTTGCTATTGCTTCATACGTTGAACAGCTACTGCAACCTCCAGCGAATGCTTGTCCATCAGATCCGTACGATCTCCCTGGTATTGCTGCCCCTCTAGAATAGCCTCTGGTTGTCCTCTATCCTCTATATCGTAGCCCTCATGCTGGATGCAAAGTCATCATGCTGAGGTGGAGGTGAATGATAATAGTGAGGTTGATATTATGGCTACTGCTACTGCTCATAGCCTCTCGAATAAGGCAATTAGAAAACCCAACTGATACTGTGAATAATCATTCTACTCATTAGCAGGTGGAGTAGGTGCATGAGGCATCTCCACGTCTTTATATGCAGTTGGAAGAGGTGGTAGTGGTGTAGCGACTCTAGGCTGAGCAGACTCTCCAGTTTGAAGTCTGGTAATCCCTAATTTCAACGATTTGTGATGGTCTGCTCATGGGCTGGGAGTGGTAGAAGTCTCTTAGGCTCAGCTATGTCCCTTTGGCATAAATAGTAATCATTCTCCTTTTTCTTTAGCATACCAAAGTTCTTAAGCAGTGTTAAATCAATCAGGTCCCTCAGATCATCTGCTTCATGCACAGTCATGTCAACATTGAAATACTCTGCCAAAGGAGAAATCAAACCATCCACTACTGTGCCACCAATCGAGGCAATGGCATGGTACATTAATCGACGAGAATGAACACTCCAGTACGAGACTTATCAAATTGGTCATTAAGACCATAAAGCATCGAATACAAAATCCATAACTCCCATTCCGAAACTGATCCCTGGCTATTCTCTATCTCCAAAATAGTATTGGCTATGAAACAATGCATCGGACGGATAGCTGGGTTATGAAATTGAGTGCTCTTAGAAAACTTTGGATCAAATTCTCTCTGACCCATGAGTTGTTCCCAGAATGGATTTTGATGATCCTTAAAGTCACCGACAAGTCCCTTTCTTCCCTACCTTAAAGCCATATATTACGGAGAACTCATTCATAGTCATTGAGCGCTCTACACTGCCAAATGGAATGTGATTGCCTCTTCTATCGGATCAATTGGAGGTACCTCCTTAAATGAGCAAGAGATCGTGCTAAATACCTCCAATATGAATGAAGTGTATGTCTTCCAATTCTTCATGAGGAAAGTGTCCCAACCAAGCGTCTTTCCCATCAATTCAACGTCCTTTCACACCCCGATCTTCCTCAAATCGGCTATATCGAACCGTCTCGTCGGAAGCATAGACCTCTTCCCGAGCCTATTATACCGGCTTTGGTTATGAGCTGGTAGTATTTCACGATCAAGCGGATACGGAGTGAGTGGCTCCTCATCAACGAGTGCCGATATGGAAGATTGACCTCTCTTTGGCCTCTTTGCCATCATTTTAACCCGACAAGGTGGAGTTGGCATGTTTGATTCGTGCAAACCTTTCAAACGCTAAACGCCCAAAATCAGTTTTTGCACCTATACAAAAATCATGTCAAAATATGAGAAGTGGCACAAATCCATTCAAACCAAGGCTAGTAACATATTCCCCTCATCGAGTGGATATAATTAGAGTGTTGATTCGACCAAAATGATGAAGAATTGAGAAAATCATACCTAGGGTTTTTGAGATCAAATTGATGATTTCAGATGATTTAACACGTTTTCGGACAAATCACAGCTTGATGCAAGTATATTTGATGCAATGGGAATGAGTTAGAGTGATTTTGTAGTGACTGAAAGTGGTTTGATGAGATTTGGTTGAGAGAATTTCGCGTTTGGGTGTTTTGGAGATGATTTTGTGAAGAGTTTTTTCTATGAAATCAGATTTTATGCACGAATTTAGGCTTGTAACGGCCGTTACGACCCCTTCTGTAACGGCCGTTACATTTCAGAAATAAGGCATTTTGTTTTTAAAAATTCTAAAATGATCCGTTATGCATAAAACTAATTGTAAGTACTTAAAATACATCCTTTTTGAACTGTTTAAGTGATTTTTGAAGATTAATCCCATGGTGAAATTTTATAAGAATAAAAAAACCTAGTGAGTTAAAAACTAAACTAGTAAAAAATTGAAAACATGGGTTGTCTCTCATGAAGCGCTCTTAATTAACGTTGTTGGCTCAACGGCTTTTAAGCTCATTTAATACTCTGAAATATCATTTATCACTTCCAATTGAATTTCATCCATCCATGGTGATATTTGGAGTTTTCAATTTTTCGCACAATCGTCATATTTTAAGTTCATATCCTTTATGGTCCATATAACTTTATGTTCAATTTCAACAGATAGGTGGTATGCTATGCTTTACCATCAAGAAATCTACAGGGAAAACATCCTTATTAGAGTTTTATACGTTGTGCGGTATACCCATATAGCATCATTAAATTTATTGTTCCAATCTTTCCTCTTGTGATTGACTATTTTCTCCAAAAATATTTATAATTTCACGATTTAAAACTTTAGATTGTCAACTCGTCTGAGGATGATATGCTATGGCAATTCTATGATGGTCATTATATTTCTTCAAAAGGGTGTCCATCAATTTATTACAAAAATGGGTTCCTCTATCACTAATGATACTTGGGTACACCAAATCTGTTAAAATATAATTTCTCACAAATTCGACCACCACTTTCGCATCATCAATTCTTGTTGGAATAGCTTCAACCCATTTTGAGGCGTCGTCATCGCCAGCAAAATATAATTTTATCCTTTCAAGCTTAGAAATGGTCCCATAAAATCCATACTCCAGATGTTTAATAATTCACATGCGAGAATATATTTTTGAGGCATTTCATCTCTTTTCATTGTATTGTCTGTCTTCTGACATTGCTCATAACTTTTCACAAAATTATATACATCCTTATTCAAGGATGGCCAATAAAATCTACATGATAAAATTTTGTGAGCTGTATGTCTAACTCCAGAAGAATGACACTACTGTAGGACAGAATTAATTTCATGATCCGGTATGAACCATCTAATTACTGCGTCAGCACAAAATTTCATCAAAATTGAGTCATCCCAAGAATAGTACTTAGCATCATTTTTTATTTTATATTTTTGATGCCTCAAAAGATCACTTGATAGCAACCAACCTGGGTTGGTCTAGTGGTGTTTGACTCAACCTTCTTCTTGAAGGTCTTGGGTTCGAATCCCACTAGCCTCAAAATCCATGTTGGCCACGCCCGTTGACTTCGGTCAAAGCTTTACCCGATGCTAGTGGGGGGGTGCCTTATCAGTGTCCGGGGGATTAGTCGAGGTGCGCGCGAGCTGGCCCGGACACCCTCGTCACCAAAAGTAAAAAAATAAAAAAAAAATGATCACTTGATAGCTTTTTGGTAACTAGAAAATTTACAAGATCAGCATCCCAAGGAGCATAGCCATGTGTAGAGTATAAATACTCATCCGAAAATAATTCAAAAATTGGGATTTACTCTTAATTATTCATAATGTGTGACAAAGGATCAGCAACATAATTCTCGGCACCCTTCTTATCTCTGATCTTTATATCAAATTCTTGTAATAAGAGAACCCACCTCAAAAGACGTGGTTTTGACTCTTTCTTCTTCAATAGATATTTCAGAGCAGTATAATCAGAGAAAATAATTACTTTGGTTCCCAATAAATATGAAAGAAATTTTTTCATGGCAAAAATAATTGCATAAAACTCTTTTTCAGTAGTAGTAGTATAATTGCATTAAGTTTAATCAAGGGACTTAGATGCATAATAAATTATGTGAGGTACTTTGTCCACTTTTTGATCGAGAAACAGCCCTCACAGTTTTATCTTTGGTATCACACATAACTTCAAATGGGTAATTCTAGTCAGGGCGTTAAATAATAGGAATAGAAACCAATTTTCCTTTCAAAGTATCAAAAGCATTTTTGCAGTCATCGTAAAAAATAAATTCAAATCCTTTTTCAGTAAATTACTCTGAGGATTGACTCTTTTTGAAAATTCTTTAATAAATCTGCGATAAAAACCAGCATGTCCTTGTAAAGTACTCACTTCTCGAACACATAAAGGATAAGATAAAGATTTTATGACTTTATCTTTTACTTGGTCTACCTCTAATCCCTTAATGAATACGATGTGTCCCAACACAATTCCGCTTTTAACCATAAAATGGTATTTTTCATAGTTTAGCACCAGATTGGTCTCAATACATCTTTTCCACACCATTTTTAAATTTTTCAGACATTTATCAAATGAATTGGCATAAACAATAAAGTCATCCATGAAGACTTCAATGATATGAGAAATATAATTAGAGAAAATTGACATCATACACCTTCGAAACGTAGCAGGTGCATTGCATAGGTCAAAAGGCATACGTCTATATGCGTAAGTACCTAAAGGACATGTGAATGTTGTCTTTTCTTGATCTTCAGAAGCAATTACTATTTACTTATATCCAGAATAACCATCCAGAAAACAAAAGAGCGAACTTCCACCTAATCTCTCAAGCATTTGCTTGATGAAAGATAATGAAAAATGATCTTTTCTAATGGCTGAATTTAATTTACGATAGTCAATGCATACTCTCCAACCATTTTGAATTCTATTTGTGATCATTTCACCATTAAGTTTTTGTACGACAATAAGTCCTATCTTTTTATGCATCACATGAATAGGACTAACCCATTGCGAGTCAGTAATTGGATAAATCTCTCCAACATCGAGCAATTTCAAAATCTCATTTTCGACAACCTCCATCATGGGTGGATTTAGTCAATGTTGAGGCTCACGTGATGATTTTGTATTATCATTCCTTAGGAATGGTCTCCCTAACAAAATTGGAGCAGTCCATGGAGAAAACTTGATCACATGGATGTTTCATGGCTTCATAAAGATTCAAAATAATTTTATCGTCATCCAATTTCATAGACAATAATCCACTATTCACATCAATTTTTGTATTGGCCATCCTTAGGAAAGGTCTCCCTAACAAAAATGGAGCATGAGATGATTGGTTGAACCCATCATCTGTTTTTAGAATGTAAAAATCAGTAGAAAACACAAGCTTATTCACTTTGACCAAAAAATCTTCAATTATCTATATAGGATGTACAACCACTACAAAAATCCAGCCCATTTGCGACACTCATTTTCGTCACAAATTCTATGGCAAACAGTGTTTAGTGATAGACTTGCGACTGGAATTGATTGTCGCAAAAAACCTAGTCGCTAATTGATTTAGCGACGGAGGTTTTAAAATCTGTCGTAGATTAGCGACAGAACGGTCGTAAATTAGCGACAGAAGCGAATTTAGTCAATGAATCTGTATCCAGAAGGTTTGCGACGAAAGACATAGGTGGTCGTAAATAGCTACAAAATCTGTCATAAATTAGCCATAGACTCGATGCTTCCATCACAAACCTTTATTCCTAGACTGTATTGATTTACAACGAAATCTGTGGCAGAGTAGTGATGAAAGGGTATTCTTTTGTCGCAAATCTGGTTTTTAGGGAAAAAAAATGCCTGAATTCGAGCATCGCCTGTTATGTACAAACAACCATACACACAAAATATATTTTTGGGGTGTTAAACCAACATCGAACACCAACTATACATGCAAATTACATATCATTATTCCAATTAAAGAAGTTACATGATACTATTGTCCAAATAACCAAAACACCCAACAAAAAGCCCTAAGCAAGAAAGTCTAAAACACATGAGTCTGCTCGGACACGTCGGGGGGAGACGGCGGATCACGAGGCTGATTAGGAGGCTGATCAAGCGGGTTGCTACCGCACTGATACTGCTGCGACAGCCGCTGGACCAACTGTGTCAGGTCGTCAATACATGCTCTTAACACCGCATTGCTCTCCTGCAACTTGGTTAGATGGATTACATGAGGAAGATCCCTTTCTCACAGTTTGTCCTTCGAGTAGAACATGGAGCTGGCGAAGCCAAGACCATAAAAGAGTCAATGCCTTATAACCATCCTCAACCCTATATTCACATGTTCCATTGGCTATGCAATCCATCACCTTAGTCATCTCATCTCGAACTCTCAGGAGCATCCTCCAGGTATATGAACAACACAGTGGCATGTCAATATCCCAGACCCTTTTCTCCTACAAGTAGAAATCATTTATCCACTTAAACCATAGACGCTTCTTTTCCTGTTCCAATGCCCATATCTACTTGTAAAGCAGTGCCAAATTCCAAGCTTTAAAGTTTTGTATTCCATGTCCTCCATTACGAAGTGGCTTGCGTACCTCACTCTATGAGACTAAAGCTTGTCGTCTGTTGAGTGCAATCCCAGTCTACAAGAAAGCTGTACAAATAGCTTCTACTTCATCCATCACACTTGGAGGGATTATGAAAATCTGTGCCCAATATAACTGGATAGAGCTTAATCCAAATTGAATGAGCTAGATTCTCCCTGCGTAGGATAGCATTCGTGCTGTCCATGCCTTGATTCGACTCAGCATTTTATCAATCAAAGGTTGATAATGAGTTATATTCAATCTATGGGATCCCAGAGGAACACATCATCAAGCATCTCGCCGTTCCTTTTTCATTTGATTCGCCACCGTTTGAACTCGATTGAAGTAGTCAACGAACGGTTCTCTATTTTTCATCTTCAAGTTTTCAAACTCTGCACGCAGAGCTTGAAGCCGCACCTTTTTAACTTTGTATGCAGCTTGATAAGAGTTCCTCTCCCGCACTGCTTTCGAAGATTTAGCAAAAGAAATCTTATCAACGGCTGACTCATCTACTCCTTGATAGATTAAGAACAACACCTTCTTGTCTTTCTTTCGTGACTCCTTTAGCTCAGTTCTCTGAGTGTTTGATAAAGCTGCTACAGCAACTTGCCACTCTGTCTCGACATAACCTCCTTCAACAAGCTCCCATAGATCCAAGGTATGAAAAGGGGAAAACCCCCATTTGCATCTGCATCACATTCATAATTTCCGTGCATCGAAGAGGGGTGCATTGAAGAGGGTGACACCCCCATGTATTTGAGGCTTTTCCCAGAATTTACAAAAAGAGCAGATATTGCACCAAACTCTTCTAAAACCTCCTTGACAATCACTATTGTTCCAAGGTCAGCTTTACAAAAGACCATAAGGTTGTTAGAAAAGCATAAATTAACTATGTTATTTGACTTGTATTTAGGATGGAATTTAAATCCCTTCCTCTTGCTTGCCTTCTTCAATATTCGAGTTAAATAGTTCATCACTATGACAAACAAGTGGGGGGAAAGGGGGTCCCCTTATCTCAAGCCACGAGCTGTTGTAATCAGACCATGATGCCCTCCATTAAAGGACAAGGTATATCGAATTGTGATTAAGGATGCTTTAATGTAGCCTATAACTTGCACAGGAAAGTTGAGAACTTCCAACAAGGCAAACAAAAAGGACCAATCAACAGTGTCATATGCTTTCCTAATGCCAATTTCAATCATGCATCTAGGAGATATGTTCTTTCTATCATATCCATACACTAATTCCTGGCAAAGCATGATATTGTCTATAATGCTCCTACCCTTTACAAAAGCGCTTTGAGCTTGATCAACAATAGCAAGCAAGATCTACTTCAATCCTTCTATAAATCATCTTAGCTATGATCTTGTAAAGGACTCCACAACACGTAATAGACCTATAGTCTGTCATACTAGTAGGATTAGGAACCTTAGCAATCAAATTGATGACATTTATGTTAATCTCATTTAACATATGACCATACCTGAAAAAGCTTAACACAGCTTTTGTAATATCCTCCCCTATGATAGGCCACGCCTTCTTAAAAAAAAGAGCTGAGAACCCATCTGGCCCAGGTGCCTTTTGGTCATCTATCTCGAACAATGCATTCTTTACATCAGCAGGTTCAGAGATATGCATCGGCCCCCTTTTCTGATCCTCATTTAGGCAACTGCCTTCCTTGACCACCTCAGGATCACGTCCATTCTTGCTTGTCCCCTGAACTCCAAGCATTACCTGAATGAAACTTATGGCTTCATCCTGGATTTCAATTTCCTCAGTGAGTTTTTTACCTTCATCATTCTCAAGGAAGAGGATATGTGCTCGTTTTCTTCTGCTCTTCAAATGCCGTAGAAACACTTGTTATTTTTAACCATCAGCCTTATCCAGTCCTCCTTAGTTCTCTACTTAATGATATCATCCTCAATCTGATATAAGCTCAAAAGTTTAGCTCTGCAAGCTTTTTTCTCATCTTGAGCATCAACTGAGAATTGATGTCCCAAAGCATCCTGAATTGTCCCTTAAGCTCCGCATTAGCTTTTTCTTTTCTATCAATTATTCCAGCATATTCATTCTGGTATAGATCTTTAAAATCCTTCCTCATCTGTCGCAAACTTTGAACCACCCTGAGCATTTGACTGCACTCAACATATTCTTGCCAGTGTTTCTCAACTATGGAAGTAAAAGAGGAGTGCCTAGCCCAGATATTCAAGAATATGAAAGGCTCCAACAGAGGCCTTCTATGTAGAAGTCTCACCAGCATGGGGGAGTGATCTGTTATGCTGCATTCTTGAAAATGCATATAAGAGTAAGGAATTTCCTCAAACCACTTCCCATTTGTCATTACCTCATCTAACTTTATATTCATCCAGCTACTTTCACCTTGATTATTAGTCCAAGTATGATAACATCCACTATAAGGCATGTCTTCAAGCCCATTGATCAAAATGGCATTAACAAAATCAGCACAAGGTTCTGTATGCACCCCATTATGTCCAATTTTTTCCTCCATGCTTAAAAAAGCATTGAAATCTCCAGATATGATCTATGACCTCAAATATACTATACTGCTATTGGATGCATAGATAACAGTCATGCTCGTCTTTACAATCATGTCAGAAGAAATGATCTCAAAGTGAATGTATTGATCTGAGCAATCTAGGTACCTGACATCCCATTTATCTGGATTCCAACTAATCTAGATTCTCCCATTCACCGCTTTAATGTAATTATTCAGTGAAGGTCACTTCCTAAAACAGGCCTTTTTCACCTCAGAAAAATTACTAGCCTTGACCCCAGTCTCTAGAACACCCACTAAGTTAAACCCATTTATTTCAAGGAAATGCCTCAAGGCGTTTTGCCTTTTTGGCTTATTCAGGCCCTTTATGTTCTAGATTCCAATCATTTTATTAACCCCGCAAAGGGGGTTATTATAATGCTTAGTTGCTCATTGATAATCACATCAACCATCTCCCCATTTTCTTCAATATCTACTATTGTTGTAAATCTATAACCTGACCAAGCAGTATTACTTTGGTTAGCAGAATTATCCTTCTTCTTTCTGCTTCTATGTACCAAACTGAATCTCTCTTCATCTACCACAGGTTTAGCTTTTGTCTCAACAGCTTTTACTCCCTGTGTCTTGGGAACCCATTTTTGGACATTGGGCTTCTTCACTTTGCAACTGGCCTTCTCATGCCCCTATCAATTACACTGCTGACATATGGTAGATTTCCATTCATACACCACTTTTTGTGTAATCTTTTCACCAGATGGACTCATAAAGCTTTGGAATTCTAGAAGCTCGATTGAATCCTGAACGTCGATTTCAGGTCTTGATGATGCACCCCCGAGTTTCCTATAAATACCAGACGTCCCTTTTCACTTTTAGAGAACTTCTTTGACGCAGAAACGCTGTCGCAACACAGAGAGAAGAAGGGAAACCTCGCCAATCAAGAGAATCAATCCGTCCGAGCAAGGAAATCATCACCGAATTGATCGACGCGCAAAGGTGACGATCAAGACACTTCATCAAAGGATATCTATTCATCAACAACGAACCTTGTAGATCAAAATTGGGAGAGAAACATCTATAACCTCTTTATATTGATCTTGTCTCTATGATTATTGGTATTACACTTGTTGCTATTCAACAATTGTTGGATCTATGAATTGTGTTGATTGTATTGCTTTTGGATAGATTTTCATATCTATGTATTATGAGTAATTTCATTATAGTGTGACGATGTAGACATGTTTGTGGTGGATTTCAGAGATGAGGCATGATCATAATATTTCTTGCTTATGATTTAATGTTTGTTTCATAGATGAATTGATTGAGCTAAATAGCGATCATATGATTTAGATTAGACCATTCTAAGTTGTATAATCAAGGTTTTATGCATTTGTCATTCTCTCTTGAAAAAATATGGTAGCAAACTAAAAGTTATATCATTCTCTTTTGTATAACTTTGAGTATTCATTCCAATTGAGCTTATTCTTACTAGTCATTCTCTTTTGCTAGTTTATATGGAATGTTGAGTTATGCATTTAAACAATATTAGCTAAGTTAGGTTCATTCTCTTGTGGCCTAGCTAACTAATGTTAGGATTAGCTGATTTGTATATGAGTTAACATTATCGACAATAACATTAATTAAGTTTCACTTCGTTACAACATTCAAAAACGTGATTAAGTAAGGAAAAAACTACGATCAATGATGAAATCCAACCTAAACATTATACATTAGTCACTCTACCCTTTTTCCATCTTTAAGAAATCATTTATCTTTGTTGTTTAGTTTAGTTTAAAATACCAACCTCAAAACCCCCTTTTTTCTTGTTTAGAATAACTTTTAGTACATTAGTAAACCCGTTCCTTGTGGGATCGACCTTGACTTACCGCTACTGCATTAATTTAATATCTTGTTATTGTGTGGCATAGTTAGGATATAATTTGCACACCTTGCGACGGGCGTGTCACAATCCCAACACCATCTTTTCACGATCAAATCTACCACAAAAACAAATAAATAGTAGCATCCAAGTCTAAAGATGCAAAACTAAACTTAAACACAATATAAAGGACACAAACACGATAAACACACTAGCTAGGTTTGATGTAAATAAAGCATGTGTGTTCACACACCCATCAAAATTAATTGGATTTTTATCCAATTAATTTATTATCTTTTGATTACGAGTTGAACGATAGAAATTAAAATATTAAAAGTAATAAATTTATGACTATTCATAAATAATAAATAAATAAAAGGGAGATTTCCCAAAAAGTATACTTTTGTGAAAAAATTCCAAACATATACAACAAGGAAAAATAATTTCAAAAATTTACAATTCATCCATCCTATCTAATCTCTTACCCTATCCTCACCTTCATCCCAATCCCTACATTTACTCACCACCTCCGAAATCGATGTTGGAATATTCATCGGAATCTGGCTACGTGTACCTGAACAAAATCAAACAGTGTGCCTGAACAAAAATCAAAACAATGTGTTGAATAAAATCAAAATAGTGCGTTTAAACAAAAATTAAAAGTGCCTGAACAAAATGAAAACAGTGTGTCTAAACAAAATGAAACAGTGCGCCTTAACAAAAATAAAATTGTGCGCCTGAACAAAAGGCACACTGTTTCGTTTAATAAATGCACATTGTTTAATTTAACAAAGAATACTATTTGATTTAACAAAAACACGCTGTTTTATTTACAATTTCATTAACAAAGGCACACTGCTTTATTTAACAAAGGCATACTATTTCCTTTACAAAGACACATTGTTTGGTATAACAAAGAGATACTGTTTGAAAAAATACAGACGCAATGTTTGGAACAGTATGGAGACACTGTATGGAACACTACATGAGCACTGTTTGGAATAGTACAAACGTATTGTTTTGAAACAGCTAAAACAGCACTACAAGGTGCTCAAACTCAACAGGTGAAGATTCCATGTGTGTTCGACACCAAATCCCCCTTCGCTCCCCAATTATCCGAATCAGCTCACTAAATAAGCAATCCATCACAAACAACACAACTACCCAATAAAGCACTTTTAGCAACAAGGTTTCAACTTTGATGACACCAATCATAGAATCATATCATTACAGCAACAGATCAGAAACCCCTCATCAAACCCTCACCCCTCTCCACCCCTCTCCCCTTCACCCCCCACAAAGCCCACTACTCCAGGACTCCCTTGCGCGTGTTATTGTGGTGGGAGCTATGGAGTTTTGTGAATGGAGAAGACAAAGCCAAGAAGAAAGAGAGAGAACTTGAAATTGTATGTGTGGGAAATATTTTTTGAGAGAGAACTTGAAATTGTATGTGTGGAAAATATTTTTTCGTATTGTATGTTTTGGAATATATTTAGGATTGTTGTATGGTTGAGTAATTTTCTGTAAATAAAATCATATCAATTTAAAAATCTTTTATGCAGCAACAATAATAAGAATTAATAATAAAAATAAAATTATTTTTGTACAATCATTGGGACGTCCCTAAATAAATATTTATAAAAGAGAAAAAAATAAAAAATCATTTACGAAAAAAATTCTCCAATACTTTAATCTTAGATAAATATTTACAAATTGAAGAAAAGAAATTAAAAATATTTCAAAAAAAAATTACAATACTGTTAGTCTACAATAAATAGTTATAAAAAGAAAAAAAACTAAAACTAAAAATATTTACAAGTTAAATTAAATTCTTTGATTAAATGGATCTACCCAACATCAAGGATTATCTTCATGGTGAATAAATATAATCGAGGATTATCTAAACATTTATTTTCATTTTATCTTAATATCATCTTTGGTTGGGAGAAAAAATTAGATTTAATTTTAGAAAATGAAAAGAATGAAAATTTATAACTTTTAGTAAACAAAATCGATCTAATATCTAAATATGAATCTAAATTTCTTAAGAAAAAGGAAGAGTGAAAAAAATAAAATCTATATAATATCTAATTCTAAATCTATATTTTTAATGAAAAATAAAAGAAGAATTCCCTAGCATACAACAATTTGAAAAAAATGACAAAAAATCATACACAAGGAAAAAGAATTCCAAAATATTACAATTCATCTATTTAAAGGAAAATTACCAATAGATCATCTTTTTGAAACTTATTTACCAAAAGGTCACCCATAAGTTATAAATTACCATTTGGTTTTTTTTTTTTTAAAAAAACAGACCATCATCAATCGATTCTTTTTTTAATCATCCCTAAAGATTTGATTTGATTTGATTTGGTGACTGATTGATAAAAATGATTTTTTGTATGACTTATTGGTAAATAAGTTTCAAAAAATTGACTTATTGATTTATTGATTTATTGGTATATGATCTATTTTCATCTCCACCCCAACCTCTATCATCATCCAATCATTGTCGAAATCATATATATCCCTAAATGGAAAACACACAAATATCACCTAAAAATACAAAAAAAAAAAAAACAATTAGTAGTATCTTTGGTAGGAGACTTAATTGAAGGAACCTGAGCCAAAGTCTAAGAAAATCAAAGAGGAGTTGGAAGTAACTCTTGATGTGGATCAAGATGAGAATCAAACTCAGAAAATTCCAGAAATTGATCCAATCATCAAACCTGTCACTTCTACTCCATTTCCCAACCGTTTAGCTAATAACAAGAAAGTTGAAGCGAAAAAGGATATTTTTGAGCTTTTCAAGAAAGTAGAGGTGAAAATTCCCTTATTGGAGGTTATTAAGCAAATCCCTGGATATGTCAAATTTTTAAAGGAACTTTGCACCAATAAGAGGAAGCTTAATGGTCATGAGAGAGTAATGTCAGGAGAAAAAGTTTCTGCAGTTTTACAAAACAAGTTGCCTCCTAAGCAAAAAGACCGTGATATGTTTATTATACCATACACCATAGGTAGTGCTGAAATTACAGGATGTATATTCGATTTGTGTGCATCTATAAATGCTATGCCTTTATCAATTTATAAATCCCTTTGTTTAGGACCTTTATATCCAATGGGAGTTGTCATACAACTAGCTGATATGTCCATAATACATGCTATAGGTGTATTGGAGGACGTTCTGGTAAAAGTGAAAGATCTAGTCATCCATGTGTATGGATATAAATTCTAATTTGCACACCTTACGACGGGTATTGTAGTACGGATCTAAATTCTAATTTGACAACAACCTTCGCAGGGTGAGCGAATTAGAATTTATATCCGTACTACTAGTTGTGAACAATTAAATTTATGTAGTAGTGATGAGAACGGGTCGAACTCACATGGAACGGATTTAGGTTATTAAGTCATTTAACTGATCTTCATAATTTTCAACGAAATTAAAAGGGAGGGGGGGTGTAGTTGATAAAAAAAAATAGAAATAGAAAAGACAATTTAATTAAATAATTTTTTTTGTTTAAAAGTGAACTTAACAGAGTTGATAAAATGTATGGCAATTGTAATCTTCACTCTTGATGGATTTAATCATTGACTTGCAGTTTCATTTCATGTTCATTTGAGATAGGTGTTTGCAATAAAACTCGACAAAAAGAAAGTTGTCGATATAGCTATTGGTTATCATAAAGCATGTCATAACAAAACTAACACACTAACTCTATATCCAGACGAGAATGCAACATAGACTAAACATGCCGCATTATGAAGATTTCTCTAAAACCTCATAATATTGACCTAACACAGATTAGCATCATATCATGCTCATTTTCATGTGATCATAGGTTAACCAAAATAGAATGCCATTAACCTATGAACAGGCTACAAACATCACCCAAAAGAGCATAGCTTGACAGCATACATACTTCTCCTATGTAGTAAGGTGATCAATTGTAATACATAGAATAAGTAATTAGGGATAAACCAACATATGAACATGATACCATAAGTCTTGGACATGAAATTATTGAATACAGAAATCACGTCTCATAAAAATCCATGAAAGAATCCCAACGACTATGCCATACTAGAGTCTTATGCTATCATAGTCATGAATGAAGATGACAAATTCAACAAACAATCAAAAGAAACCATTACAACACAGCTAGAGACATAGTATAAACCCAACAACCAATGATAATTTGTTTACGAACACAGCCAATTACATTCCACAATGATGATGATCCAATAAAGCGTTGATTGGAGTCGTCTGAGATAAACTTCATGTCATTGGCATCAAGAGAAGACCAATTCATCGTAATTTCGACCTCATCTCCGATGAAAAACCCTGATAAAAGTCGTCCCTTTTTTGATCTTTGGGAAGTGGGTATATATAAGAAATGAAAAATAACTGAAATCCCATCAAAATAGGTAGATAAGATTGTGCAGTTCATAGTGGACGCATGGCCCGTGCTCAGGAACTTTTGGAAATCAACGTGCACTAGCCGTGCGGAGCAGCACGGGCCGTGCCAAAGGTCACAAAATCAGATGATATTCAAATTAACATAACTTTTGTAATTTAGCTCCGGTTTTTCTCCGGTTTGTTTCCTCTTCTTTCTCCAAAATCTTCTTGAAAACTCAAAGTATTCATTACACCAAAAAGCTTTGATTTCTTCAACTCTACAATGAAACAACAAATACGGCAGTATCGATGTTCTAAATAGTAAAAGGAACTAAAACGATACAAATTAACAATAAAACTTCACACAAACTAGCAAATTTAACTAAGAAAATGATGCGTATTTACACACACATCAAACTCCCTCAAACTAAATATTTGCTTGTCCCTAAGTATAAAAAAAAAAAAAAGAATAAGAACAATGAAAAATGAGAAAATTAAACTAACGAAATAAACAAACATATATTTCTATAAGCCAATTCATCATCCCCTCTCGTCACACTACATGAAGTTATCCTCATATCTCTAGACGATCACCAAACAAGGCACCACTCACCATTCCCACAATGATCGTGAGCATCATATCAACACTCTAATCATGCAAGAATAAGGGTTCAACCCAAATAAGACACCCAGCTGTAAGCATTCATATACTAACCACCATCTTACCCGAACCAAGTGTACATCTCAATTACGCCAGGACCAATAAAAATAACAAAGTAGGTGAAAAAGAGGTCGGGTATTTGGTTTGTGGAGGTAAGGAGTAAGGGTAGGAATATGGAACGAGTCAAGACATTAGCGATTTATACATCCACCCCCATTAAGGCATTGTGCCTTAAACAAGAAGACACTAACCACACTAAACTAAATATACAACACCCTTGAGTCACCCCTTTATTAGGATAAGTGATTACTCGAGTCTAAACAACTTTGATAAAACAAAACACTCTTTTTTTTTCTTTTCTTTCTTCTGTTTTTTTTTTTTTTTTTTTTTTTTTGGAATAAGCTCATCATATTGAATACCATGCCCCGCTTTTATCTATAGACATAGATGGTAATTTGTATTATCGAGGTAAGAGATATGACACTTTTGAAGCTTTTTGCGTACTGGATTGCTTTGGCAATCATCTTTTTTTTTTTTTTTTTTGATTTTTTTATGAAGACAATACAATCCTAGCACATTGTGTGCCATATTACAACGCAATAAACAATCGATCACATACAAAGTGTCCCATCTATCACCACCTTGACTCGTAAATGTGATAGGGTCAAAAGGGTTTTTTTTATGGAGTTCATGATATAAAAAATATAGAACAACTCCAATAATGAATTCAAGTATACCCAGTCAAAACAGTGTATCACATAAAATACGAGATGAAAGGAAGGAAGAATAAGGGAATAATAGCGTTATGTAAGGGAGCTTTAAAGGGTTATGGCTACACAAAGAAATGGAATGAATGATTTACGATGCACACCTCTCCGCCTTACCACTACAAAGTAGCTAATAGTTTAAGCTCGATGTATTATAAGAGTTTAATCTTATTATTGTCCTCACATCTCGTGTTTAATTACCCCCCATATGTGCCTTACTAGGGATGCAACCTAGTGATACTGTGGACAACAATCTGCTATATAGCGAGATGGGTTTCAAGTTAGGCTATCTTATTTCTAGTATGACACCTGTCTCATTTATTTGTTTTGAGTTAACACTTTTTGCATATTTCCTAGAAATTCTTGTTAAAATTCCTTCACTAAAGCAAAAATTTTAACACTTTTCCTAACAAATTTTCAAATTTTCAACCTTTTTTTGTTTTGTTTTTTTTTTTTTGTTTCTTGGTAATAAAGTGAGACACAGCAAAACACGACTTGACAAGACAAATAAAAAAAAAACTGATTTAACAAATAAAGACTGACATAACAATATTATACAGTCCATAGTTTAGAGCAAACAAATACTACATAATCTCATTTTTCAGTTCTCCTTCTCCCCCCCAAACAAGAAACATACAATGTCCTCAATGTAAAAAATAGTAAAATGAAAACCATAGGACAATACTCACAAGCTGTATCACTGCTGGAGTGGAGATGATGGCGTGAAGAAATGATGATGAAGGTGCTATTGCATTTGCAGGATCTGTAGCTTGTTATGAGGAATCTTATTGCTTATTTTCGACTTGCAAATAATCCGTCTCTCCTTAAAAACAAATAAAATCAAGACAATTAAAGAAACATTTATTCACTTAAAGTACAAAGAAAAATAACAATACTTGGGTTGCCTACCAAGAAGTGCTTGGTTTAGAGTCTGCAGCCCTGCTCTTTAATATTATTTATAGTGTTTTGGTAATCAAGCTGCCACCGTCTTCTTCTTACATTTTAAACAGTGCAAAACCATCAACAGCTTCGAAAAAAAAAAACATGGTATTTGCAAAATTAAATTCATCAAAACAATAATGATCAATGAAAAATACAAAATTAAATTTCATTTCAACTCCCTTATGACAAGATCCATTTTCGTTACAAAAATTATCAACTTAATATTGAAGACTTGACAGTTCAAGGAGTGAAGATTGAATGAAAGAAACCGAACATGTCCTTGAACAGGTAATTCATTTCGCTCTTTCATGTCTTGTTGTTGGTTTTCATCGAACCGCCATGCATTCTCAAAATCCTCGTAATTGTTATCGAACGGTTCATCATCTATTTTGTCCTCTCTAAAATTATTCAACGACTCAACAAATTCATCTTCAATCATTTGAAATAACTCCTCGTCTAAAGTTTCTAATTTCATTTGTCCACAAAGAGAAGAATTTTTTTGAGAAGAACGCTCTATCAGTTCCAATTCATCATTATAGCTAGACTCATCATAACTGGAGTGTGTGAAGTTGTAAATGTTACTTCTATTGTCAACAGGTTGAGGCACTAACTCTTTCAAGAATTGATCCTTAAATTCCCTTATTGTTGATCCCAATATCGATACATTTGAAGGATTCTCAAATGATTGATAAGAATAGTGTTGCTACCCTTCAAATTCATGTGGGTAATTTGAAATGAGCAATTAATATTTTGACTACCATAGTTCCATCATAATGAAAATTGCGGAATTGATAGAGATTTTGATAAGGATATGAAACATTTAGATTTGAAAACCCAATATACGAGGCGTTCCTTAATGTTTGTGGTTGAGAAAAATGATTGACATACGGATTTCTCATAGCACATCTCAAATCAAAATATGGAAAGGTCTCACAAGAGTAATTTTGATACGACATTTCAAACTTTGCTCTTGATAGCTGCAATAAATTTATGCCTCGAAAATTTCTACATACAGAAACAAGAAGAAAAGAAAAAGAAAAAGGATAGGAAGAAAATACAAATTTAAGAAAATTAACTTTATATACTGTTTCCCTGCAACGGCACCAAAATTTGACAACACCCAGTTGCATGGTGTGCAAATTAGAATTTATATCCGTACTAGTAGTTTTGAATAATTAAATTTATGTAGCATTGATGAGTACGAGTCGAACCCACAGGGAACGGATTTGCGTTATAAAGTAATTGAACTTATCTTTATAATTTTCAACGAAATTAATTTTTTTTTGGGG
>JAOVYX010004405.1:0-10267 GCA_035668315.1 Drosera spatulata
GTTACGTATTCGTTATATCGTTCGTATTCTTAAATAGCGTTATATATATATTTGTATATATTTAATATCCAAATTTCAGGGTATTACACCTAATCCCAAGTTAACCGGATTTAATATCATTTAATTAACAGATATTATTTATAATTTTTAGGATTGTCAATTGAGTAGTTATTCAGGCACAGAATTTCAAGAGTTGCCATGTATAGGTTCTTCTAATCTAAAAGAGGTTTCCAACCATCAAAACTCATTGGAAGGTGGATTAGAACGTTTTCATGGTCCGGCTTCTCGGGAGAGTCCCGGTGAATGGAAAAGAATTCGAGTTAGAAGTTGCAATTGGACAAGAAAAGCTTATAATAGTCTTGTGAATTTTCTTACTGGTTACAATGGAATACATTATTATGTTCAAAATTTGATTTGTGTTTTGTTCATAAGGAATTAAATGGCATGCAACGGCTTAAGTACGTTGTGTACGTTAGATTATCAAGAATTAACGCATGCAACACAACACATATATCCCTGTATATTTAATTAATTTTACCTAATTCAAGACATGCAACAATGTGAAAATATTTTATTTAATTTCATGAATACTTTTAAAACCAATTATAAAACGTTTCAAAATATTATGTTACAAATATTCGAGTACAAATAATTATTCTTTAAAATATATGCAACTAAAATCGTCGTTATCAAGGTTCTAATCATAGCATGATTCAAGTTTTAACATAATTACACTTCTTGTCATGCAAGAGAAGAGATAAATAAAAGAAAAGAAGAAAGAGAGTTTGAGAAGAAGAGGAAAAGTTACGGTTACAATGCAATGAGGATCCTTTACCATTAATAAGAGAAGGTGATTATCTTATTTAAAATTTTATGGAAAATCATAGGCTCTGTGATAAAATCCAATTTTAATATATGTTAAATCCTCATATGTCTATTTTCTGATAAAGTCAATCTATCATGATTTGGAGTTGTGAATCGCAAGATATGAATCAAAACGTGTGAATATGTTAATATGTAAAAATTGATTACAGGTATCACTTTGTGACTTGATCTGAAATTATACAAAAAGAGTTAGGAAACGAGCCTTATATCAATAAAAAGCCCTTGAGGTATAGTTTTCAAAAAAGTTTAAAAATCTAGATTTGGAGTTGTATGCAAGGATTTATGAAATGATTAGTGAAGTAAGGTCAAACTATCTGATCTAGTAAAAAATATAAATTTGAACGAATAAACTGCTATTATTGATAAGATTTTACGATAAAAACTCTAATTGTATGAAAAGATTATAGAGTCTATTTTATGTATAATTTTACGAAATAATTTTTGAAGTGTATACGAAAAGTTATAAATTTAAACGTGTCGAAGGGTCATGTTAGACAAAATCCGAGAATGAACCGTTTTGACCCCGAAACAACTCCAAATATTCACAAACATTTCTAATGATAATAAATACAGAAAATCATCATCATGGACTATCAAAATAAGTATCAAAGGTTTTTCTCAAAACTTGACACCATCACATAATATTATTATGGCGGTTTTTCAAGAAATACGAACAAATATGCTTAACTCCATAACTTGAACAATCATTTACAAGGGTGTGTCTTAATACGCATATCCTATTATATAATAGGACTTGGAGATGCTGCTCGTTGTCACTTAAGGACGAGGTTGAGCATATGCATGTGAAGAACTATGGTAAAAGATAACGTTTAAATTTATTGTGTGTGACGATGCGTATTATTATATCGTGACTATAATAATATGAGTTGGAATCTTTGGTCATAGTCACTAATTGTATTTGACATAAAATGTGTTCTGACGTATCTTATTATCTATCACTTGCCGTGTGTCGTGATAACATGATTTGTGTGTTTGTGTTATGCCTTGTTTGCTAGTATAAAGAGGATGAGTGAGTGAAAGAAATGTAGATCCATAATTGATGAGATAACTCCGTGATATAAAACACAGAGAGTGTTGTGCCTGTCGCATGTGTTGTACAGTGACTTGGTGGTGATATTCTTTCATCGACCTTGTGAGGTCGTTTTGGTATGAGGATATCTCATAAAGGAGACCCTAGACTCCAGTTTGACTGATCCCCTTTCGCGGATCTCTCTTTTGCTAAAACTGAAGAGAGCTTACTTATGAAATTGAATAAGTCTCGCCAATGGTATAATTATAATATTGAGGGTATCTATTGTCTATCATCTCTATGTGATTGATATAATGATAAGTATAACAAAGTCTTGCATGAACTGTTGAGTGCAGCAGTGCATGTGAATTGGATTGGGGACCTGTTGTGTCCCAGTGTCATTGTCTCATTTTGTTTGATATAGAGGACTTGACTGCCATATCATAAAGGATATGACGGTAGTAAATGACGTTGATAATGTCTGGAATGTCGATGAACGCGTAGTTTCAAACGTTGTTACGTGGTGTTAAGTGTGCTTATGTCAATAGGGTGAATCACTTGTCTGCTTATGATGATAATTATGAATGCCAGATTGGTGAATCACTTGTCTGCTTATGATGATAATTTCAGAGTGCTGGAACAAAAGATCCAAGTAATCATTTTTCATCTTTTTTCTTACCTTTTTCTCTTATGTAACTCCTAATAAGGAGGCCGACACGTTATTGAACTCTTATAGCTCACGTCTATTATTTTTCTGTGTTTTTCTTCTTCTTTTTGTTACAGAAGTAGGAATAATGTGACCTAAGATTTGATTCTAAATGTAACTTATGTGTGAATGGTTTGTTGAACAAGATTTTAACTAAACAGAATTATTTCATGAATCATTTCCAGTTAGGCAGATCACACATTTCACAGACATACAGACACAGCTTTAAATTTTATTTTTCGCGAGCCTATAACCTTATATTATAAATAAAGATAACGATACTTGTTACCTCAAATGTGTGTGCGTACGAGACCGTAGAATTAGAATCCTTGCTCACACTCCGCAACGTCCGTAGTCTCCTTGCCTACACAAGAATTCAAAACAAATACATAAATATTTGTAGCATAATTATCAAGTACAAAGTATTTGATGCATATTCATTGTGTATATAACATACACAACACATTATTGGTCCAAGCCCATTCACTCCTTTATCCCTTCAGTGTCCCTGATCTCCTTCAACCAACATAGATACTATCTAAGTCCTATAAAAAAACATAACATTAATTTAGATTAATGATAAAATTATTCAATTTACGAATAATTCGTGAAATGATTAAAAATCGTTTTACGAAAAATTATCGTGAAATAATAATGATAATTTAAGTTATATATTTCAATCTTAAATCTGTGATATAATTTTTTTTAAGTTGTTAAGACGAATAACGAAATTTTTCAAAATACATATTGAATAATACAGTGATGATATAATGTTATTTTTATTGGACTAAGGAAGCACAAAAACACGGAGGCTACAAGGCATGACTACGAGACCAAAGACTCATGCAAGGGAGGTGGCCGCCCCTAAGGGCGTGACCGGCGATGAGAGGCCACCGGCGGCACTCGCCGGTGCTGGGGAGAGTGGCCGGAGGCGAGGCAACCCCTTAGCGACTCAAGCGAGTAGAAGGGGAAGGGGAGTCGGGCGGTCGTGGTCGATCGTCGGATTCAATTCTGGCGTGGCGATGGATCGAGGAAGACGTGATTGTGGACCGGGGTGATGTTTCGGGTCTTGGGTCGGGTCAGGTATGACTCCTTGGTGTCCGATTTGGGTTGACGACAATCGAATCCGGCAGAACAAATTACCAAGGAATTCGGGGTTGTCTCGTTGGGGCTTGTAGCTGTGAGTGATTGGGTTGGCGGGACAGCGATTCCGACGAGCTTAACTGAGTAGGGAAGTTGACAAGAATGGAGAGGTGAGGTTGGTTTTTGGATTGGACAGTGACTAGAGCTTTGGCATAAAGGAGAAAAGAACTTACTGAAAATTTTCTCGATTGTGCAACCTTCACTCCTCTGCAGTTGATCCCTTTTTATAGGGCTACACCGTAACGATCTCCTAAAGAAGAAACGAAGGGATTCGGGGTCTTGATTGTCCTTAATTAGGGCTTTTGATTGGTATCAATTAAGGTGGTAATTGATTGGGATCTATTTTCTCCGTTCTAAAATAATTATAATAATTTGATCGAAGAGTTTGTCGAGACAAATTTTGAATTATGTCGCGGAACGATCAAACAATATTTTTCGTAAAATTATCATGAAACACCAGTGATAGTTTAATTTATGTAGTTCAACTCTGGATCGGTGATGTAATTTTTGTTACGTCGTTAAGAATAATAACAAAACTCCTCAAAATACGTATTGAACAGTAAAAAAAGTGATTTGTTGTATTTATTCTAAGCTGAAGGGAGTATTAATTTTAGTCACGGTCCGATTAAAGACTAAAAGTCTCGAAATCTAAAAGAAATAAAACAATCCAATACTCCAAGTCCTCATCCCTTCCGATTATGTTAAGTCCAATATTCTTGACACAGTTTCACTCTTAATCTTCTTAAACGATATCAAAAATTATATATTTTTCTTTTTATTTAATCCTAAAAATTCAGGTTATTATATATATCTAATAAGGAACTCTTTTTTATATATGAGCATAATTAGGAAAAAACGAATATATGTCATATTACATATGATCTTACATGTTTATTTAAAATCAATATTATAGAGTAAAATGATTTGATATCTTGATTTATACTGTAAGTTTGATAAACGAAAATGTGTGGTTAAAGTATGTCATACCAAGTACTCTTGTTGGATAAATCTATATTGCAGTTTGAAAAAATTATACAATAAACTTTTAAAAATGTGAGCTGTCAGGTGATAGTGATGATCTATATCTATATATATTATAAATTCAGAGTGCCTTCACTTGGTATGCCATCTAGGGATATTAAAATCATTTTACATTAACTAATTAATTTTCATTATAATTTTTATGTCTATTACTCTTCTGTCTTTTTGTCTACCTCAAATACTCACAATAAATTTGGAAGCATCCCTTGAAATTCTTCAATTTCATTTGAAACTATATCTTTATTCCTTTATGAAAAAGTTGCGCAAATAATTCAATCAAAAAAAGTTATGGCCATAATTGTGATGAAGATATTTCAACCGAATAAAATCATGTATGAAGGCATGGGGAAAAAAGATATTAGAACAGAAAATGAATCATCATTTAGGATATGAAGTGATTGAATGAAGAAAAATTAACAAAGGTATTTCAGATTCTTACAGTTACTTGCATTTGATTTGACCATTTTGGTATTGTTAGATTGTCTTGTATCATGACCATGTTCAAGGTATGAAAAATTATAATTTTTTGTAAGTAAAATCCTTCTTTGTAACTTTTGTTTATACCAAATAGTCTAAAAAAATTAATAAATCCTCCCGCGCAACGCTCAATAACACTCTAGTCTATATGTATATATACTATTAATACAATATATTAATGATCAACATCAACAATTATAAAAAAAAACTTTGCATATTTTCTCGTTTATAAATATTATTAACCCACGTATATATATATCATGACGAAAGAATATGTGTATAAATGTTTTTGTTATTAATGCTAATTATTGCGAGAAATGATATGAATGAAAATATTTTACATCAAAAATTTTAGAATTTTTGTCAAAAAGTAAAACAAAAGTTTTTATCTCACTCACTATAAAAACTTGATTTTGATTCATATACGATTAATTTGATAACTATCATCATTTCAGTAAAGAAAAAAAAATAAAGAAAAACGAAGGACAAAAAAAATGATTTTAAAGATCTCATGGGATGCTATTTGAAAATGTCTCATACAGATTATATTACGGAAGATATGTACATTCATATTTTTTATCCAAAAGAAACATTAGGCAAATAGTTGACAATATTATCAAACATAAATGAAATATCTGAATAGTTTAAAAGTTAATTTAATAATTTTTTTTTTACATCGATGTTGTCTCGTGTGCATGATTAACGTTGGATTAAAAAACTAAATAATTTTCACATTATTATTTAAAACTTCATTAAAAAGAAAAGAAAGAAAAAAAATCAATTAATTTTTTCGATATTTTTTGTCTACAAGTTTCATTTTATCAATTTAATTCATGGATATGATAATCAATTGGAGGAAAATATATATTATTCGTTCCATGATAAAAGCTATATTAGTTTTTTTGTGAAAAATTTTTTACAACAAGATTAAACTTTAAATATCATGGATTATATATATTCGAAAATCTAATAAATATTCTCAATAAAATCAAAACAATGTCAGAAATACCCAATATGATATACACGTAGCGTACAAAATATTGATGATATGAAAATAAGTATTTCTAATAAACAATCAATTTATGAATAATTAGTCATTTATAACATTAATTTGGACATTCCCCGTGCGTCGTGCAGGTGATGCCCTAATATATTATAAATTCAAAGTGCGGTCCCATGATATGTCATCTAGGGACATTAAAATCATTCTACATTAATTAATTAATTAATTTTCCTTTCAAAAAATAATTAATTAATTAACTTTTATGTATTTATCAAAAAATAATAATAACAATTAATTTGGGAGCATCCTTTGTAATTTTAATGTCTATTACATTTTTATCTTTTTGTCTACCTTAACTACTTATTATAAATTGGGAAGAGTCCTTTGAAATTTTTCACTATCATTTGAAACTGTACATTTATTCCTTTAGTGAAAAAACAGTGCAAATAATTCAATCAAAAAAAGCTGGGAGAATTCTTGAGAAGTATCCCTATAGAGAATTGATTACACAAAAGTACCTTGCTATT
Organism: Drosera spatulata; assembly: GCA_035668315.1. NCBI lineage: Eukaryota > Viridiplantae > Streptophyta > Magnoliopsida > Caryophyllales > Droseraceae > Drosera > Drosera spatulata. The sequence continues at coordinate 6,813 of JAOVYX010004405.1, forward strand.
ATTTCACTTTTATTATGTACCCCATAATCAATTAGGAGATCTTTTTTTCAAATACAACTATTCCATCCAAAATTCAATTTCCTAAAATCCGTTATTTCTAAACCCGATGACGACGACAATGACGAACCGACGATCGACCGACGACGACAAGAACGACAAACTGACGCTAACGCAACGAACTAACAACGACGACGACGACTACGAACTGACGATGACAACTATGATGAACTGACGATGACAATGACGAAATGACTACGGTGAAATGACTATGACGACGACGATTACGACAACGACGAAGTGCCAACGATAACTACTGGACGATGAACTAACGACGAAGACGACAACAACGAACTCACGAGACAGCGAACTATCAATAACGATGATGACGAACTAACGATGACGATGACGACGACGACGAACTAAAGACGAAGACAAACTAACAATGACAACGACAATGAATCGACAACAAAACGTATTATAGAGATCCGATTTTTTGACGACAAACACGAATACCCGATTTAGTAGACTACATGTGCTATCATCCCTTGCCATAGGTCTTGCTGTTACGGGTGGAAAAATTTTTGTTTGCAATGAGAACACATCGAAAATTTGTTTACATTTATGATTATGATGGAGATATAGTACAAATGAAATGAATACAGGTGATGATCGTGGTTTGTAAAGGTTTAGTTGATTATGTAAGATATTATTAGGGAAGTAAAAATATTTAAGTTTAGAAAAATGTTTCTATTGTAATCTTCTAAAAAAAGCAAACACAGATTTGAATTTTATAAAAAATCTAGATGTTCTGTGGAAAAAAATTGTGCCAGGTATTTATTGGATATTTGTTTTGCTAGGTGTTATCTTCGGTAATTTTTTCAAAAAAGTTGTGGTGGCAACTGCCATGAAGAGATTTCAAGAAAAAAAAAAACAAAATTTATGAAGGCATTGAGACAACGAGACATGACAACAGGGAATGAATCGTCACTTTGGATGTGAAGAGATTGAATAAAAAAAATTAACAAAAATATTTTAGACTCTTGGTATTGTTAGATTGTGTTGTATCATGACTATGCTCAAGGTATGCAAAATTATAAGTGTTTGTAGGTAAAATTTTTCTTTGTACTTTTTGTTTATACCAAATAGTTCAAAAGAATTAATAAATCCTCCGTGCTTTACGCGGGTAATACACTAGTTTACATTTATAACCTGACAATACAAGTTTGTAAATCAACAGTTCAAATTTTAAAGCTAAAAGTACAGATTTTCCAATATGTAGTGTCTTTTTAGTATTTGCCTTCAATTTCTACAAAAAAAAAAAAAAAAAGTTCTAAAGAATGAAAAGAAAAACAAGGTTGTAATGCCATATTGGAAGATTTATATTGAGGCAAACTTCAATGACGAGAGCGTGGTTTCCACCTTCTTCGTCTCTCTTAACAACTACTCCTTCATCAAGCTTGTCACCGTCGACCTCATCGACTAAGATGTTCATTTCTTTTCAATGGTTATGGAGATTGCTACACTGCAGCTTCAGCATCTCCAACACTAACTTCTTTTCAATGGTTATGCAGGCGTATAGACTCCCCTTTTCAACCCTATCCACTGCATACCATTAATGACAGGTCGAACATAAGGTAGGAACACATCCCTTACCCTTAACAAGGATTTCCATATCCAAGAACTAGAGGACTTGGGGGTTGAATATCCCAGATGTTGCAACCCTCCAGATAATATATATGCACCCATTTCATCCACAGTCTATCCTTTTTCATCTCCAAGGCCCGCATATGCTTGAAGAACAAGGCCTTATTCCATTCTTCCAATCGTTTGACCCCTAAACCTCCTTTACTTTTAGGAATACACACATCCATCCAAGCAACTAAAGCCTTCCTTGTTTTCAAAGCTGCTCCAGACCATAAGAAGCACGACATTTCCTCTCAATTTCCTGCAGTATCATCTTAAGAAGGACAAACATCTGACACCAATAAATCTGAAGAGAGTATAGCACAGAAATCAACAGTTGCAACCTCCCTACATAGGATAAGAGCCGAGATTCCCATGATAATATACTTGCTAAGACCTTTTCAACCAAGGCTTTATAGTGTGTATGGATCAATCGACAAGGAGATAATGGAATGCCCAAGTACTTCACAAGGAAACACCCTATCTGACATTGCAATAAAGAAGCCAGCTCCATCTTGGAATCAACACTAATTCCAGCAAGAAAAATTGAGGTTTTATCCTCATTCATCTTCAACCCACTAATGTCAGCAAAATGATCCAGCACCCCTTTAATTAGTTATACAGAACGAATATTAGCTTTGCAGAAAATCATTAAATCATATGCAAAGGACAGTTGGACTATACGGGCAGCTTTACACCTAGGATGAAAGCCAAACCCCTTCTCTATGGTCATTTTCTGGAAAGCCCTAACCAAATACTCAATACACAACACAAATATATAAGGAGATATCAGGTTATCTTGTCGTAGTCCTCGTTTGCCCTGGAAGAAACCATAAGACTCCCCATTAGAGAAGCTGGTAGAACGCATACAAGTCAACATCCTGTGTAAGAATCTAGAGGGAAATCCCAGACCAGACAACAGCTCTTCAACAAAATCCCAATCAATCGTATCATATGTTTTACGAATATCAACCTTGATCATACATCTAGGAGAAACTCCCTTCCTACCATAGCCAACAAGAAGAGGACGTTATCAGATATAGCTAGCCCACTTACAAAAGCATTCTGAGCTGGAGAAATAATATGTGGGAGAACCCTCTCAAGCCTTATAGCCATCATTATGGAGATTACCTTATACAGCGTGTTACAGCAGGAGATAGGCCTATGGTCACCCATAGATCGTATTTATTCATTAACTTACAATTCATATTTTTTCACTTGTAATATAAAATTAACAACTTATAATATTTACAGCAATCAATGCGCTGTTATTATAACATGAAAATATTTCGTTCAATGAAAGATGTATTAAAATTAAAAAAATGAAAATAAAGAATAAGAGGAGTATGAATTCACATGAGAGAAAGAAGATATTGGAAAATCAAAATGTTGGGATCCACATGAGAATCAAAGATGAAAAAATGAGAAGAAAAATGTAATTTCAATCAAAAGGAGAGTGAAAATTTTTTTGAAAAAGGGAAGAGCTAAGATATGAGAAATTTTGGTGAGAGTTATTTATTTGTAGTTTATCAAAAAAAAATATTAATTTTTATTAAATTATAATAAAATTCAATACATACGTAAAATCTTATTTTAGATCAAATGATTCAAATATTTTAAAATGAAAAACGTACTTTATTACTCAAAATAACAATGACCAAATGACAATTGATATCTCCCATGATAATATTTGACACCATACATGACATAATGAATCATATAGAATCTCAATAGTCATCAATAAATAAAGTGGAACAAAAAGGATAAACCAA
>JAOVYX010004406.1:0-10267 GCA_035668315.1 Drosera spatulata
CCCCCCCCCCCCAACCCTAATTGTTGGTTGTGGTATTCTTATTATTTCAGGTAAATGCGATTGCCACAAAAGATGCGGCAGAATGAGAAGAACAGGAAATGCATACAAAGATGTGAAGAAAAAATGCAGAGACTATAGAGAGAGGAGAAGGAGGAGGAAACTGACTGCGCGGTGGCGTCTCTGAGCTCAGACGGTGACTGCGCTTCTTCTCTTCGACCGAGGATGGCGTTGCTGTTGCTGTTTGGGGTTTGGGGTTTGGGGTTTAGGGTTTAGGGTTTGGGGTGGATGGATGATCGGCTGTCTCAGACACTCTCCCAGGAAGACACTCGCAAACCCGGCGAGGTCACTTCGTCTCCTTTAAGACTATGCTATCGTTGACATGAACAAACTGATTAGAGCATTGTAATTTTCTTTGTCATAATTGTATAGAATCCAAGATTTAAAAAAAAAAAAATCGTCATTATATCAATTTAGATTCATTTACATGAACACATTGTTTTGTTTTGTTTTTCTATCATGTGAATACCACTGGAACTCTGCTTGCAGACGTCTTTCGAATAAACGTGAATTGATTAATAATAAACTGGATATCCCTTCTTCACTTCACAGCTATTTATTATCATATTAGGATATCTTATTGTGTCTATGGAGATATTACCTTCGTCCCTTTATTCCTTGGCAACGAAAGTAAGAAGACTACCTACGTGATTACTCGCAAAATGAAAGTTATTTGTTACGGTTTTCATTTCAAATTTGTTATGTATTTATCTCTTTTGTACTTCGTTTTGCCTATATGTGCAATTTATTTATACTCTTTTCGTCTCATAAAAAAATATCATAATATCTTTTACTTTTTATTTCATATCAAATCAACTCATTTTATTATCGTTATTTTTTTTATATTTATTTCCCTTTTCTTCTCTCACATATCTTCAAAGATAATATAATCCCTATTTATAAAATTCAAAACACACACATACTTCATCCGTCCCATAAAAATTTTAATGTTGCACTTATTTTTTTAGATGTCCTATAAAAATTATAACATTTTCTAATTTAAAATTTTTTTAATAAAAATATCAAAACACACATATTTTTTATTTTATTTCACATCAATCCATCTTAATATTATTTCTTTTCTCATTCTTATTCTCTGTTCTTTCTCTCACATCTCTAAGGCTAATTTGATCATTACATACAAAATAAACACACATATAAATTTTCATAAACAAATCAACAGTTGTATTTAATATGGGACGGAAGGAGTAAATTTTAAAGCAAGTCAAAATGTTATACTACCTCACTCCCATGAAAAACGTAACCGTCTGACTTAACACGGGACTTTATATATGTGTTGAATTTTGTATTGATAGTGAAATTTATTATAATTATTGTTAAAGGGATTAATGAATGTATAATAACTGATTTGATTTTTATTTGTGAAAATATTTTCATATAAAAAAGGGTTGTATTTATTATAAAATAATCTAAAAAAATATTGTATTTTTCGTGATATATAAAGAAAATAATTTATTTATGACGGAGAAATAACATATTATGTAATTTTTAAATCATGTGCACTACACTTCACATGGAAAAACTTGGACCAGTGATTTCTTGGTAGTTTGCCGGATGAATTCACTTTGCATCGATGATCCAACCAAACAAAATATTGTCGTATTTTTGGATGGGTGCCTAAAATACCGCAAGTAGTCTGCATCACCAATTGCGATGCAGCAGTAGACGACATATGATAACAGTTGGAGTTGGTGTTGGTGTTGGACACGACACTGCCGCCGCCTAACGAAGTTCAATACTTGAATCCATCAATCCTGGTTGACTGGCCGGCGGTTGCCTTTCAAATCCAAATTCACCACCATCGTCTTTCTATTGTCTCATTTATCTCATCATCATATATATTCGAATGACTTTTATTTTAGTGCTCCTGACGTATTTGTCCACAGTAATTCTAACTTCTTCGCGTAATTGCTTTTGTGCGATCCACTTGTAGGTCGGGGGAATCGATGCTCCGCTAATCCCTAAACCTAACCCTAGCCCTAAACCCTAAACCAAAAAAAAAAGATGGATCCTGTTTATGAAGCTGGTGAGCGTGATCCTCCAAATAATGGAAATGGTTTCGATCAAGGGGCAGTCGCAGCAGCCATTGTGATCATGGGTGTCAGCGGTGCCGGAAAAACGTGAGTTCTGAATCCAGATTTCCATCCCGCCAACATGTTGATCTAGTAATTTCCTTGATTTCTCCAGTAGTTCCCCTGTGATACAACGTAGTTGTTTATTTTATTCGAATTTGCTGGAATACTATGTTCAATCAAGGCCTTCTCTGATCAAAGTATTTCAAGATCTCTTGGCCAATCTAGTGAGGCGTTCCCTTTGCAGCATGTTGCTTGCCATTCTATTTCTTTCTCTTAGTTTTATTCTCCTGAGTCCTGTGCAGGGGCACTTAGAATTAATAATAGCCGAAACGAAAAGATTTGATGGGCAACCGTGCAGAACAATTGGCAAAATTCTGGCTGAAGCGTTACGTTGCGACTTTCTTGATGCGGACGATTTCCACCCGGAGTCTAATAAAGGTAGAATGGTTACTTTCATGATTCAAATGCATACAATTTCTCAGTGTACATAGAAATATACCATCATCTAAATATGCCACTTATTTCTTCCAAATATGTCTAATACACTAAGAAATATATGCACACTACGCGTAAGGTGCAATCTGTGGTTCTTGGCTCCGTTGGAAAGAGAGAAGATGCGCAAACTATGAGACTGTTAGAGATTTATCTTCTTGTCCCTTATGACTGAAATATTATGCTATGGAACAGAAAAAATGAGGAACGGGATTCCCCTATGTGATGCCGATAGGATGCCTTGGCTAGAGACCCTTCGAAATGTCCTCAGAGGTTACATAGTAGACAGGAAACCAGTAGTCCTTGCTTGTTCAGCACTTAGAAAGATGTATAGAGAAACTCTGAGAACAGCTGATCCACGTTACACATCAGGAGCCCACTGTAATCTGGTCAAGTTTGTCTTCCTGGATGTTTCTGCTGAGATGCTTGCCAAGAGAATGAGCGAAAGAGCTGCGGAAAGGAAGCATTTTATGCCTGTTGCCCTATTGCGATCTCAGCTAGATCTTCTTGAGATTGATCCAGTGGAAGAAGGGATTCTTCATGTTGAGTGGTGCTCAGGAATCTTCACCATTTGTGAGCAACATACAAGATTTCATACTTGGATCATGAAGACTAAATGACTTGATTGCTTCGACTGGGTGAGACCAGATCGTAAATTATTCTCATCACACAGGATTTTGGATGAACTTTATCAAGCCGAATGGGAGGGATGCAGATTGCAGATGAAGCATATGCAGACCTGGGTTTCTCATATGGTGATTATATAAATCCTTTGTTGTTACACGGACATTGCCTTGAAATATCTTGCGAAGATAATGACACTTCGTAAAGCTCCAGTTATGTAAATGTGGTTTGGGCATTTCTGAAGTAGTAATATGTGATCCTTCCTAGTTCCTACTATTGTACCTGGCCAAGTCTTTTTGGTTCTTGTTGAATTATTGGTACACTATCTGCTTCTTTTCTTTCCTATTCACAGATCCATGCTGAAGAGCTTCTATAGTCACAGGTAGGCAAAATCGCAAACTAGTATTGTATCGATTTTATGGAATGAGGTCTGCACTCAGGGATACTTAGAGCAACCACGTTGACAGCAGCCATCGAATACCCACACTTCCACACGCCACCACAATTCATGGATTGATACTTTGGATCGTCTGCAAACAGACAGAGGTGCATTGTATCTTGACCAATTAGAACTAGAAGTCTAGAACATGTTTGTTGTTAATTTCATCAGTTTCATTTCATCTACATGCTTTCTATTATTGACATTGCCTTATCTCAAAGCCGTATGGTAGTACAAAAGAATATTTGTTTTCACAGCATGACTTAAGTGTAAGGGAGGAGGGAAATGGTATCTGGGGAAGAAGATGGTTTCACTGAAGGCCATAGACAAGCAATGCACCAATACCGGCTACGCCAACAGCAAGCCCAATGAGGACACCTATAGGAGGCAAGCCACCGCCTATTGCCTTGCCAGTGTTCACGTCATAGCCAGCGAACCTCTTCTTTGGCGCTCTGCATTGTGGGCATACATAATCCTCGGGCTGCAAGAAAGGGAACACAGCAAGAAACTTATTACAGAAGTCAGAACCACAGGCAACTACATCAAGCAGAAGACAATCAAGGCAGTCTGATTAGTAAAACTTGCCTGCTCTTCAAAAGGTTTCTGCAGGGTGTAGATGTATCCACAGTCGAGGCATACATGAGTTGCCCTTGCCTGCAAACATTAAGAAGGTTCATCTCATCGATCTGCTGAAACTCATTCCTAATCAGCCTTGCAGCATCAATAGGAAGGAAGGAAAAGGGACAGCCTTGTGATGAAGCACGGATGAAATGGAACTTGCCTTCTGAGCTTCAGTTAATTTCTGTCCAAAACGAGGGGGAGCAGGACGCTTGGGGAGTCGCTTCACATCTACTTCGGCACCTCTGCATCAAAACCATAATTGATTCAGGATATTCCCCTGGCTAGGGGCAAATAGAAAAAGATTGTTGTGCTATATTACAACCCAACTTCCGCATCAATACACCTAGCATAGATGGCATTTTCAGCACGGAAGCCTATACGAAGTTTGATATACCTGCTAACGACAAAGTAGACGGAGTCTGGCTTTGCTTGGATGGCGGTTTTAGTGAATCCAAGCTTATCTGCTGGCCAGAGTTCATCGCCGAAGAAGCTGCTGGTGTAGATCACCTGATCACCCACCTTGAGCCCTGCTTTGGCTGCATTGCCACCCCCTTCTACACCCTGTAATAATGCAATGAAACGTCTCAGCAAATCCATCCGCATATAAAACAGCCCCCGACATCAGTTCCAGCAACAACAACAGCGCAAACAGATCCCCGACTTAGTACAGAAGTTCAAATAATGAAATAAGAAGTTGGAAAAGGGTGACGCTAATCACCGTGATGATGACACCGCCTCCGGGTTTCTGACCAAGTGTTAGGCCGAGGGGCTTGTCGACTTCAACCTCGATCTGTTTGGAAGCCCCTGCTGTTTTTGCTTCGACCACTAAGCCCCTTCGACTATTTCGTACGGTGGAGTTACCAACTCTTCTGGTGTGCGCTGCTCCAATCCTCTTGTCGTCACGGGAATTGGTCGTCTGTAAAATAAGTGGCTAATGAGACCTCTGCCTTCATGGATAAGATCTGGTTAACGGAAGAGATCGGATCGAGGTGAAGCGAAAGAAGTGTGAACCTGTAAGAGAGGCGGGCATCTTGTTGAGGAAAAGGTGGGGTGGGATCTGGTGAAAGCTGCAGCCGAGTAGGAAGATGAAGAAGCACCCGATGCCACCACAGTGAATGACATGATATCAGCTTGGCGATTACCAGCAAGCTGGAGGATCAAATGTGGTGGTAGCTGGAGTGTTATACGAAAGTGAATGGATGATGTAAAGCTCTAATGCCAAAACCTGTGGTTCAGAATATTGCACAACCGTAAATACTGATTAGATAGCCTTGTTGGTTGCCATCGATATTCCGACAATTTTGTTGTAACCAGTGAAATGTCAGAGTTTGCAGGTTCTCGCATACAACGCCGAATCTAAGACTTAGTGAGTAAGAAGAATAGTTTAACACCGAACCATTTATTTTTTTTCTTTATTGTTTCATATTCAAATTTAATCTTTATATTTTATTTGTCTCAAAAAAAATATAACTTTTGTTTATTTAAACTGTCAATCTAAAATATAAATTTTATTTTTTTTATTTCTCAATGAAAAGATTTCAAAATATGATATCATTACTACAATAGTTTTGACGAATTTATCTCTCACCGAGAGACAGTGACGATAAATTATAGAAAAAATCATACTCGCTAAATTTTCATGCAATGATGGCGTAGTCAATAACATGGAGGAAAAAGAGTAGTCTAGTAAAATTATGTGAAGAAAACCGTCCTTGTCCTTGACCACAGCGTTGCCAGTTGCCACCGCACTCGGCCACCCGATTCATCACCTACCCACGGCTGCTGGTCCGCCGGCGATTCAGTCTCTACCCACGGCTGCTGCCCCGTGTCGGTCTATTTGTGATAGGTTTAATCCTTCGACTCATATCACCCATCTTCGAATTTCATCTGGTGTTTTTCTGATATCCCGCGTTATGATTGAATCAATTAGGGCTCTCGAATTGATGCAGCAATCCGTATTCGAGGATCCAACTGGGTAGAGTGAAGTTGAGTAGATATGATAGGAAGAACCAGCAAGCGAGGATTTTGCTCCACATCGCCCCCGCGACCATGGCTTTTCGTGGGATTGGGTAACCCTGGCGACAAATTCAATGGCACACGCCACAATGTACTTGCGCCCCCCTTTTCTTTCAACTCTTTCCTCCTCATTGCAATATTATTCAACAACAGATATTGAATGCTGACATATCTAATCTCCTTCTTCTGGTGTTGTTGCTTTTGAGCGAGCAGGTGGGTTTCCAAATGATCGATGCCTTCTCCAAGGCTATTGGCATCCCTGTCAACACCGCCCATTGCAAAGCGCTCTTTGGACAAGGTCCCTCCCTTCATGTTTTTTCTTCAATTTTCAATTTCGACGTGTTCTTCTCTCTACGTCGAAGGTGACTGCTGACAGCATTTGTGGAAATTGCCATGGTTATTCCAGGACTGATCAATGATGTTCCAGTTTTCCTCGCTAAACCTCAGACTTACATGAACTTAAGTGGTGAATCTGTGCGTGAGTAATTCTTTTAACGATGGAATTCGTTTCTTACGCTATCTTTCAAGCTCCATTTCTTTTCCTTCAATCAAATCTTGTTAGGGTTAGGGTTCTCTTGCTCATCCTGGCGGATAAGGAACAGTTTAATGTTCTCTTTTCATCTGACATGCCAATGGAACACATAGCAAACTTTGTTCAAACAAGCTCAGGTCATTTCCATATGAATTATTCTTTGTCTATACCCGTTCTGCCTTTTATGGTTTGCCATCGGTTGGCTGATCCATAGAAGTAACATACTTAGGGGAAGATAATATTCACGGTATTGTCCATACTTTCAACTCTATGCATCTGCAAATTTCTAGTGGTTCAAAACACCCTGAACTGATGCTTTAACCTTCTTAGTTAATGTCATTGCAGAGTGGACCTCTAGCAGCTTACTATAAAATGCCTCTCAACCGCGTTGTTGTGGTACGTGATAAATCTGATAGTCTCATGCCCTGCACTTTTACTGCTGTATATTTCACGCGGAAGGTTAATTGTCGTAGCTCATTGTAAATCATTTTTTGCCTCTTGCAGTTCCATGATGATATGACGTTGCCCTGTAGCGTCTTGAGACTGCAGCCTAGAGGTGGCCATTTATGCCATAATGGGTATGATCCGATTAACATTTCCCTCTGACTACTTTTTTTTTTTTTTTTTGGTGCTAGTAAATATTATGCCTATTGCGGAATGGATCTGAGAAGGAATTAATCAAACAACAGACGGAAGACAATAATGAAAACACGAACACCAGATTTATGTCAAAAATCTCAAAATTAGGGTAAAAAATCACAGAGAGAGAAATCCACTGGATCAAATTTGGGAGTTGAAAGTACAACGAATGACGAACAAAACTAATGTTTGAACCCTAGAATACAACTCCCTATTTATTAACTCAAGAAAGTAAGATAAATATGGGAAAGGGTCTACTCCCCCTGTCCTATATTATAGACGGTTGGCTGACTTGACACGTGGATTGATGTGTGTGTTTGGATTTTTATGAAATTTGGTGAAGAAAAGAGTATTTTTGAGTGATAGTTGGGTAACTGTAGCAATTACGAGAGGAGAGAGTGAAGGGTAATGTAGTAAATGGTGATTGTTTTGTTACTTTTTAGGTAAAATATTTACTAAGGCATATTGTTTATATTTTGGGAGGACTCGAATAGACAAATGCTGTCTATGTTATGGGACGGAGGGAGTACTATTTTTAATAATAGTAGATATCTAATCTATGTAGTAAATGGTGATTGTTTTGTTACTTTTTAGGTAAAACATTTACTAAGTAAGGTATATTGTTTATATTTTGGAAGGATCCGAATAGACAAGTGTTATCTATGTTATGGGACGGAGGGAGTATTATTTTTAATAATAGTAAATATCTAATCTCTTGATATTATGAAGCCACAAAATAACAATGCCGATTAGATGGACTGCCATAGAACATCACTAATGTCTTGAATTGATGTTTTCTGTGCTACTTTGGCTTTGATTTTAGACCATTCGTAGCAGTTTTTTTTTATCCCTATCCCTATTATACAGTGTTACAGTATCATTTTTTCTATATAGAGATCCAGTTTTTCACCCAGACACCCAACAGATTTTCTATATCGTTTCGTTAAATTTTTTTCAATTATTCATACAAATTTTTTCATGTCCATGTTTATTATTAATTTTTTTTATACACTATTTGTGATATATAAGCCTTCAAATGATTTTTTTCATTAATAAATATAAATATTTTTTTTTAAAAAACTATGTTTTTAATTTTTTAATTGAAATTAATATTTTATAAGTTTGAAAATTTATTTTAAATTATAATTAATTCTTTTTTATAATCGTAGCTAATTTAAAATAATGATAAATATGGTATAAAGAATGTGTTTTTCATTCCCTTGAAGTAGGGATTTTTGGTAGGGTTAGAGAATAAGATGAGGATAGGGAAACTGCTGCGTGAATCATTTTTCATAAAAATCCCTATATTTAGGGATAGTGAATGATTTGGGGAATCCACTAATAATGCTCTTAATACCGCATCTTGTCCTCAGCCTCTTCCATTTTTGATCAGCTTTGGTCCAAATTTGCTTTGGGCTCTCATTGTTCACTATGGTTAGTGTATGAACTGACCCCAAAAATGTTCATGCGAGCAAGCTTCCTTAAAGAAACCCAATCTAGTTTTCCAGGTCAGATTTGTTTTTCTATTTTTCCCCAACCATGATCGGCATCTGTGAACTTTTGACAATTTGGTGTTCAGCAATGATTATGTACCATTCTGAATTCTTTTGTTGTCTAGACTGAAGAGCGTGATACATCATTTTCATGGAAATAGAGAGTTCATCCGACTACGGATTGGTATGTTTGAAATCCCTGTCCTTTTTGCATGGTCTTATTGATACCTGGATTCTTATGCTTGCTTACTACGTGGTTACCAGGCATTGGTAGACCTCCTGGTCAGATGGATCCAAAAGCATTCTTGCTGCAGAAGTTCAACACAGTCGCTCGAGAACGAGTAAGTTTAATATTTTGTCCAATGTCCATTAAGTATATGTTGAGTGTAGAGCACTTGCGTTGACAATGTGTTTCTTCTGTTTTTGTAACTAGATCGGTGCTGCTTTAGAAGAAGGAGCTAGCGCATTGAAACTACTTGTATCCACAGGCTTCTCAGCCAGTAGTGTGGTCTGCTTCAATAAGGAACAGAAGTACAAGCACTTGAGATTGCCTACCACACAACAGGAGAGCAGTGACGTCGCAGTCTTTTGAAATCTTTATGAAGTTCACTAAATCAAATGTAGTTCATGTAGCCAAATTTGTATATGGTGTTGCTGACCGGCAACTTGTCCTGGTTGTTATTCTTGTGCATGACATTTAGGTTTATGTGAAAGTGAGGCAACAGCATGGTTGAAGGGATAAAAATAGGGGGAGAAAAAAAGGGAAAAGAAAACAAGCATAAAATCTCTTTTTGGTTTGACGTTTGTCGCAGCGAGTTAACAGCAGCCATTGTTGCCTCATTTTCTCGTTATGTTTATGTTTACATCATCCTTTTTGTTCTTTTTTTCTGTTCCTAATGAGTTTGCGCAAAGGTGCTAGATCATGAATGTTATGCACTAATATTTTTCTTTATTTTTTTGTTTGGAGCTTGATATTGACCTAATATCGTAGTTTTTATTATTTAATACGAGTTTTGTTTGTTCATCAAATAAAGTCTTTGTTTATTAGGATATGATTGAAATGCATAAGTGGACCAGCCTCTAAATGTCTCATGATACATTAATTAAAAATGATATTTTTTTCGTTTCAAAAGAATTAAAATATTTATTAAATTAAAATATTCTAAATAAATTATAATATTATTTTATTTTAAATTTTTTTTATAAAAATATTAAAATATTAAAATATTTTTATTTTTTATTTTATATCATATTAATT